>PVIW01004722.1:90833-124619 GCA_004026585.1 Noctilio leporinus | reverse complement strand
TATACAGCAGAAAGAAAGAAGGAACTTGTACCCTTTGCAACAACATGGATAGAACTGGAGAGTATTATGCTTAGTGAAATAAGCCAGTCAGTGAAGGACAAATATCATATGATCTCACCCATTACGGGACAATAATGAGCAAAACTAACAACAAGCAAAACAGAACCAAATATATGAATACAGTGAATAGGCCTTCAGTGGTCAGGGGGAAAGGGGTTTGGGAGAGGTGGGAGACAGAGGCAGGGAAGGGAAGCAGCTTAGACAAGAACCTAGTATAAAGGAACCATGGACATGGACAACAGGTGGCATTGACTTTGGGGGGAATGGGTGGGTGGGGAGGGGGACAGAGGGGAGCAAAAAGGGGATGGATGTAATACAACAATAAAAATTTAAAAATATATATTTTCACAAGGAAAACGCAGACCTAGATGAAGTCATTGGCAATTTCTATTATATATTTAAAGAAGAAATAAAACTAATCATTCACAAACCCTTCCACAAAATGGAAGAAGAGGGAACACTTATGAGCTAATTTTGTGAGGTTAATGTTCCCCTGATACTAATGCTTGAAAAAGACAGCACAAGAAAACTACAGATGAATGCTCCTCATATAGAATTAAAAATTCCCCCCCAAAATATTTACAAACCGAATAGCAATTGTTTTTAGGGAGGTGCTAATTGAAGCCATATTAAGATATCACTTCAAACTCACTAAAATGGCTATCTAAAAACACAAAGAAACAGAATAACAAATAGAAACAAAACATAAAAAATAGACTCATAGAAACACACTACAAGGATGGTTACTGGAGGGAGGGGTTTTGGGGTAAGTGGAAAGGGGAAGGGAAATATAATCAATAATATTGTGATAAATTTACATGGTGGCAGAGGATTACTAGACTTAGTGGAGTGATCACATCGTAAGGCATAAAAATGTCAAAATATTATGTTATATGGCTGAAGCTAATATAACCAATATAAGACTGTGTATCAACTATACTTAAATTTAAATATTTTTAAAAATTTTAATATATTTTAAAGATTTTATTTATTATTTCCAGAGAGAGAGGAAGGGAGAGAAGCAGAGAGGAAGAGAGACATCAATGTATGGTTGCCCTTCACCTGCCTCCAGCTACAGACCTGGCTGGAAACCTGGCTTGCAACCTGAAATTTAAATATTTTTTAAAACGTCATTATAAAGTGTTTCCAATGATAAAGAAAAACTGAAACTCTCATACATTACTGATGAAAATGTAAAATGGTACAGTTACTTTGGAAAAATAGTTTGGTGGTTTGTTAAAAAGAAACACAAATTTACCATACAAAATAACAACTCCACTCCCCTTTGAGATAGCTCCCTAAGAGAATGAAAGTATTATTTATCACAGAGAAGAGTAGAACAATACAAATGTCCATCATCTCTGAATGGAAAAGCAAAATGTGATTCATATTACATTCATGCATTGGAACACTATTCATCAATGAAAAAGAAAGAACTACCTTTACACTTTACAACATGAAAAAACCTGAAAACTTGCTAAGTGAAAGAAGTCAGATATAAAAGACTACATATTGTATGTTTCCAGTTTTATGAAATGTCAAAAAAGAATATAAAGACAAAAAGCAGATTAGTGTTTCCTGGGATTGGGAATAGTGACAGGAATTGACTGAAAACTGGCATGAGGGAGCACTTTGGAGTGATGGAAATTTTTTAAATTGGAGTGTGAAGACTGTTGCACAAATCTGTAAATTTACTAAGAATCAGTGAATTATAAAATGAACAAGGAAAAAGGGAAGAATGGAGGAATGGATGGAGGGAGCAGTAACATTAATTCATTATCAGAAAAGCATAGGGTCAAGTTGAATATTTCTATTTTAATTACTAAGGTAAAAAAATTTGAGAGAGGATAATGATAAACTTTTCAAATCATATTTATTATCTACCTCTTCTACTAGGATGTAGGATGGGATGTTTACTGGTTTATCTCTTAAAACTAGTACAGTACCTTTGGGCACACACTAGGCAGTCAAATATTTGTTGAATAAAAGCCAAGAAGTTTTACTATCATAAAAAATCAACAACAACAACAACAACAAAACATAGGGTAGAATAAAAAAAAGAACTTCCCTTAGAAGTCCTAAGTTCCTGAGATACGTTTAGCATTTATTTCTGTGTTTAACAATTTGCTTGACCTTTCCAATATGTTTCCTTACCTGCATGATATTTATTTTAGCATTTTGAGGTCAAAAGAGAAGAGTTTTAGGAAGTGTTATGTAAGCTAAATAATATGCAAATATTGGATAACAATATTATTTCTAATTACAAATGTAAGTTATTTCCTCTTAAGGAAGTAACTATTTCATTAACAACCAGTGGAAGGGGATATACATTGCTTTTAAAATAAAAAAAGTTAAAGAAGATAAACATACCATATTCTCTCTCTTTTTCTTTTTCTCTAACAATAGTATTGAGATATAGTTTATATACTATACAATTCACCAAGTTAATGTATATAAATTCAGCATTTTAAATATATTCAGAGTTGTACAACCACCACCACAACAAATTTTAGATTTTTCTATCAACCAAAAAAGAAATTTCATGCCCCATAGCAGTTATTACTAGTCTCCAAAATTACTCCTAGGGATAGGTAACAAAAATTTTTTTTTTTGGAAGGGGCACCTGGATTTCTTTTAAATTTAATTTTATTGTTGTTGTATTACATCTATCCCCTTTTTCCTCCTCTCTGTCCTCTTCCCCACCCACCCACTCCCAGGATAGGTAACAATTAATCTACTTTCTGTTTCTTCAGACTTGTCCATTTTCTGGACATTTCATATAAAGAAAATCATACTGTGTGGTTCTTTGCAACTGGGTTCTTTCATTCAGCATTATCTTGTCAAGGCTCATCCATGTTATAGCATATATCAATACTCCATAATATTCCATTCCTTTTTATGGACAAATAAAATTCCATTGTGTGGCTATAACCCATTTTATTTATTCATTCATCGGTTGATAAACACTGGATTCTTTCTTTCTTTCTTTTTTTTTTTTTATTTTTTGGGCTATTATGGATAATGCTGCTATAAATATTTGTATACAAGTTCTGATGTGGACATATGTTTTCATTTCTCATAGCCATAAACCTAGAAGTGGAATTGCTAGGTCAGATGTAATAACTCTATGTTTAACTTTTGAAGCAATGCCAAGTTATTTTCCAAAATGGCTATACCATTTTATATTTCCACCAGCAATGCATGAGTCCAATTTTTTCATGTGTGCCAAGAACTGTTATTTTCATTTTTTATTATTATGTCCATCCTTGTGGATGTGAAGAACTATTTCATTTTGGTTTTGATTTGTATTCCTGGATGCTAATGATATGGAGCATATTTTCATGTGTTTAATTGCCATTTATATTTTCTTCTTTGAAAATCTGTTGCCCAATAGTGTTCTTTTAATTGATCCACCTATTGTCCTTAGTACGAAGGGAAACAACACAAAAAGTAAAATTCATTGTTCCAAGAAGTAGGTCTCCACTTTACTCATAGTCATTTTTGTAATTAACAGACTTTATTTTTATCTTTCAGAGCAATTTTCAACAGAAAATTGCATAGGTCACACCAACAATTCCTTATACCCCATCCTCCCTCTCCACACACACAATTACCCCCATTATTAACATCTTGCCTTGGTGTGGTACATTTGCCACAACTAATGAACCAAAGGTGATACATTATTATAACTCAAGTCTATGGTTTACATTAGGATTTACTCTGTATTCTAAGGCTCTATGGGTTTGGATAAATGCATAATGTCATCTACCTATCGTTACAGTACAATACAGAATATGTTCATCCTCTAGAATCTTATATTCCATCTATTCATCCTTCTCTCCATGCCCCTGAACTGGAAACCACTCATCTGTTCACTCTCTATAGTTCTATCTTTGCCAGAATGTAATGTAGTTGGAATTGTGGCTCACAGTTTTTTAAATGGGATGTGGAGTTTGTCTCATATGTTGTGAACAGTCATTGGTGGTGGATGCCCAGTACACATAGTCCCCCCACTCAAAAAAAATGACCAAAGCAGGTTCAATCCCTTGTCAACCTAATATGGACAGAAAAGTCATCTGACGTGCCAGGGAGTCAGAACAGATACCACTTTAGTATTCACAAGTTACAGAAGAGATTTAAAGTGTTTAAGAATAGCAGGCAAGAGATAGATTGGAACATGTCAGTTAGATTGTTCTCTTTTGTAGTATCCTGCCCTAAATAAACAAAGGTAAATGTTTGGGAAATTAGTAGAAGGGGATAATTATTTATTCTGGTTCTTAAAGGGTCAGATGGATCATACCAGTGATAACAATAAAATAAATGATCTTGGCCATATCAAGGAT
This sequence comes from Noctilio leporinus, assembly GCA_004026585.1. NCBI lineage: Eukaryota > Metazoa > Chordata > Mammalia > Chiroptera > Noctilionidae > Noctilio > Noctilio leporinus. Next base: position 120,216 of record PVIW01004722.1, on the reverse strand, counting down.
TTATCCCACATCCACACATGTAACAGCTACCCTACAAATTCTTCAACTATCTAACTGTTGAAGAAACTGTCAAGCATTGAAAACTATAACACTAAACCATGTTCATGAGATAACAGAGTTCTCCACTATGACAATGAGCTCAAAGAATTGATATAATTCAAACATCACTACATTCCCTTAAAAATCAAATAATATAATAAACTTAGTTGTTTGTAAATGTAAGCTATGAATGTATCAACACTTTTTGCATTATTTATATTTCTACCCTACATTATTTGTTGGTTTAACAACTTCTCTGATTTATTCTATACTCCTTTCTAACTGTAAAGACTTCTCCCAGTTCTAATGTATGAGAGTTTAACTATTCAGTAGTTTAACCTTTATCCTGCCTTTACCTGTGAATAATAAGCTCCTCCAGCCTAGGAATTCTATGTTGTATATATTTTCTCTCCACCACAGTAAATTCTACCATGAGATACCATAGGGGGCAGAAGGACTTTAAGGATGTCTTCTAATTCTTACTCCAAGCACTTGACATATTTTGCACAGCAGGTGCTCAGTAGTACACACAGATTAAACACAGGAGTGAGTAAACAGCATGAAAGTATGGATGTGGATGGGTGTATGCAGAGAAAGAATTGAGAAGATGAAGGTGAGGAGTGGATATGGAAGGGAAAAGGAGAAAAGTAAGTAGGTAAAGAAACTATCAATACATAAGGCTGTTCATCTTCCTTTCTCCTCTTTCCTCCTCCTTTCCATTCCTAACCATCAAAATTCTATCCTGGGAAAATATAGTTCTTTAAAACTGGGCTATGGGCTATGACATAGTCTCATAAACAATTGGCAATGTGTTTGAAGATAGCGGCTCAACCCTATATTTGGCTTTCCCATGGTTGTAACTGTTATATATACACAAATATATACAATTTAAATTTATAAATGGCTATACATAAGTACATCATATATTAATCCACATAATCACAGAATAAAAGCTTAATAATTACTGAGTGAATGACTACATAAAGCTGGACTTCCAGGATCATCATGCAAAGGAGCTACATTTTTTGTAAGATCAGAAATTTGATTTTATGCACTTCTTCAGTAGACATCAGAGTCAAAGAAACTGAATCATACAACTAAAATCATAAGAGAACAACTGATAAGTGTATAGGTCAGTTGAAAATATGACACTAATTAAGTAATTATGTAGCTTTTATTTGCCCACAGAAGAGGGCAGATTTATTTAGGGAATGCACTTAATTTGGGGAGCAATTTATAATGAAGAGTTAGAGATGCTGCATTATTTTCAGAGGACTTTTGTTGAGAATAACCTCCTAAACAACAAACAACATGTTCTTGGAGTAGTGTAGGAACAAAGTGGCCTTCCAGTGTTTGATTACCAGCTTTCAAATTCCCTCAGATCTTTCTTAATTTAGATTCACCAATGATTAATAGGAATGCAAATAATTACAATCACCACCTAGCATTAAACAAATGCAGAGTTTACAGTGTATGACCCCTAAGAAACACTTTATATCTATAGAATATAGTTTAAAATATTGTATTAAGAAAGTCATTCTTTCATAGATTTTGACATTCTAAACATTTGTAATTTTTACCTCTTGATACAGGGTATAACTTGCTCTCATGGTCTATAGTGCACACTATTCTCTGATTTCAAAAAAGGGAAAACCAGTTAAGTTAGTCACTTGAAGTTTTGCTATTTTCAGAGAAATAACCAAAGAAATGTCTACTTTGGCTTTTCCGGTGTTTGATTTGCGCTAAATGTAAAAATGTAAAATACTTGTTATCAGGGTGTGGGTATATGAGATGAGTGAAAAGAGGGCTAAGCAGTTCTAATGTCCCTCCCTAAATATAGGTATAGTGATTAAACTATCACCTCTTCCCAAAAAGATAAGGTTACAAAGAAGAAAATGGATAAAAGTTTGGAGAGACAATGGTAGGTCAGGAGGATGATCATGCCGGTAATTTTTGAGGGGGAAGGCTCTGGATATGCAACAGTTGTAAGCAGAATACACAAGATACCTTAAGAGATATAACTCTAGCACAAGAAAAACCTCCATAGTTTTAAAATGAAATAGAAGCGGCAAAATAAACCCTCCTCAAACCCTAAAAGGTATATTGACTTTGGCAGACTATTTATTAACCAGATAAATAAAACAGAAATGCAGTTTTTAAAATAAAAAGAAAGGGAGTTAGGAAAGGACCAAGCCTAGTTTTGACTAGAGACTCAAAATCATCTCTCTCTACCTGGATAGAAATGTTCATAAAAAGATTACCAGATATTTTCCACTTCGTTGAATTTTAAAACTCATAGATTTGGTTATTCTCCAATCTATTCCTATCTATTTACTTGTTTACTTTCTATCTGTTACTGTGCCATTTCTCCACCTCATAAATGATTCTTTGTTTTTGCTAAACCCTTAAGAGATCTTTTTAACCTTTAGAAAGATGATGATGGGAATCAAAAGTTGTGTGGCTAAAATGATTAAGTGACATTTAAAAATGTAATTAGCTGTATCTCCAAACTATTTAGCATGATTTGGGGAAAGAAGGTGGATGGGAAGGGAGGCTCTCGGTTGTCTGACTAGAGGGGTATAAATAGAAAGAGGCATATACTCTCTTTCCCTACCCACCCTTACCACCATGTTACCCAGTTATCCCAATTAAAGATGTATTCATTTTAGTAAGTTTTCCCAAACCCTAGAAGGATTATGCCCATCAATCACTTGCAAGTAAGTTTTCACTGCTTTGGGTTTATGTACAACTAGCTGAGACATTTTACAAATGAATTTTGTTTAGGTAGCATAATATATATATATATTTTTTGGTAGCATAATATTTTTAAAAGACAAGAAACAACTCCTTATTTAAGCAGAGCACGTATTCTCCAATTCACCAGAGGTCCTACCACTCCTTACTGTGTTATACTTACCCATTTTAAGTGTTATTTGTAATTGGTCCTTCATAATAGTTGTGATGCCCTGTTTGGGAAATGCACTGGTTTAAAGAATATTTTGCTCTGGGGAAGGGAGCTAAGCTGTGAGGAGTCTGATATTGCAGCAGGGTAAGGCTAGGTGAGTAGTCATCAGTTGAAAAATCAAGTCAGCGGCCAAACACCCCAGGTGTTTTCTGAGTCAGTACACTAGAGATGGTCTGCTTGATACTAGATCCCATGCTAACATTTTCCCCCTTTATCTTGTCAATTAGAGGAAATAACATCCTTACTTACCATTGCCCAGTTCCCAAGAAATGTTGTACTTTTTGCTGGCACTGTACTTCAACAGACTCAAGGCACTAGAACTGTTCCAGGAGTTATTGGGATTACGACGCAGTGCATTTAGAGCAAATATCAGGTGGAGTCCAGAGCAATCAGCAAAGTTATAAAGTTTGTCTAGAGACCTGGCTGGGAAGAAGCAGAGAAAGGCTTGTAACTTTCAAATTAACATCCCAACAAAATATTAGCTACTACAGAAAGCCTTTCTATGAGCTTCCTAATGGGAACTACACAAAGGAGCTTCTAAAAGCAGCTGTTACCTTTTGGTTCAGGGTGCATTTTAAGGCAATTTTAGACAGTAGCATACACAACTGCAGACAATTCTAGTCCACAGTATATTTTAGTTATTAATCAGAAAAACCTAGTTGATAACATTTAAAATGGAAAGATATTATAAAGTAGCTAGATTTCTAGCTTTCCTCAAAAAGATCTGACATTGCTGGTCTATATTCCTTTATGAAATGATAGGAATAGTCAGAAGACAAGACCAGGAAAAGGCTGGCTGCTGAGTCTTAGAAAATAGCTTAGCTAATCAGTACTTCAAAAAAAAAAAAAAAAAAAATCACCCAATTCTACATTTTTAATATCTTTGAGAATAAAAGTACAATAACCATTGTAGAAGTATGCTCATTGTCAGGTTCATCCCAAATACCATCAACACTTCACCATGTATCCCATACTCATCCCATTTCTTCATTTCTATTGCCACCATTCTAGTTCTGGCTCTAATTTCCGTTTTCATAAATTCCCACAATATCTGTACTTGCATGTCTACATCTAGATTCTTCCCATCCTGCCAGATTCATCTTCCTTCCATCAATTTCATCAGTAAAACTGATGAAATATCCACCTTTGTGGATATTCAAGACCATTTTTTCCCATAATTCCCCTCCCCCAAATTCGGGCTTCCATTGGTATCAATGAGTTCTTTGTTGGTATCAGCTTGTTCTACTTATTCGAGAATCCCCTACCCTATTGCTTTTGTTCTAATTATCCTCCTCATTTGGCATGCCCTTTTCCCTCTTTGAAACATATCCAGATCTTACTTGTCCTTTCAGCAGTGTTTCCCAAGATATGAATGACCTTAATTTAACTGGTATTCAGACTGAAGAAATTTTATGTTAATAATTATGCACAGAGGTTCACATTATTCAAGTCCCTAGAGCAGGATTTTTCAAACAGGGTTCTGTGGAACACTAGGAGCTAGATCCACAAAATGTCTCTAGAATGTTCCACAAAAGATGATGTAGAATGAGAGGGATGCCCCGTTAGTGATTCATTTGGTTGAGTTCATTATCTGCTTTTTTTTTTTTTTTTTTAAGATTTTATTTATTACTTCCAGAAAGAGAGGGGAAAAGAGAGAGGCAGGGAGGGAGTGAAACATCAATGTACGGTTGCCTTTCACCTGCCTCCAGCCATGGACCTGGCTGGAGACCTGGCTTGCAACCTTGGTTATGTGCCCTGGCTGGGGATTCGAACCAGCGACCTTTGGGTTTGCAGGCCGGCACCTTAACCACTGTGCTACCAGCCAGGGTCTCGTTATCTGTTTTTAAAGTGCCTAAGTCCTGGCTTGTGGCCCAGTGGATTGGCGCCAGCCTACAAACCCAAAGATCTCTGGTTCAATTCCCAGCCAGGGCCCATAACAAGGTTGCAAGTCAGGTCTCCAGCCAGGTCTGTGGTTGGAGGCAGGTGAAAGGCAACCCATACAGTGACGTTTCTCTCCCTCTCTGTCTCTCTCCCTTCTTCTCTCTCTGGAAACAATAAATAAAATCTTCTAAAAATAAAATAAATAAAATGTCATATAGGGAGGCTTCCATTTTCATCATACTTGTATGAGAAAGTATTTTTTAAGATTTTATTTATTTAGAGAGAGGGGAAGGGAGAGAGGCAAAGAGGGAGGGAGACATCAATGCATGGTTGCCTTTCACCTGTCTCCAGCCATGGATCTTTGCCTTCCCCTTTTCCTTTCTCTCATTCTACCACACTTCCTTCTTCAACATCAAGTTCATCCTTCTGTTGCTCAAACTAAAAACTTTGCCCATTCTTTTACTCTCCACTTCCAATCCTTCAGCAGCAAATCCTGCCTGCTCTACCTTTGAAACATCCCAGAACTCAATGACTTCCACCACTCTGCTGCTACTGCTTTGGTCCACATTGTAATGATCCTTTGCCTGAATTATTACTAGACTTCTTCTATGTGCTTTCCTTGCTTTCACCTTTGCCTTCTTTTTCCCTCCAGTCTTATTTTAGCTCAGTAACCAGGGTGATGCTTTTAAAAAGTGTATCGGATCATATTTAAAACCATCCAGTGATTTCCTATGAAATTCAGGGTAAAAGCCAAAGTCCTTGCAGTGGCCAGTAAGGCCCTACATAATCTGACTGGCCCTGCTGCACTCTGACCTCATCTCCTAACTGTACTCCCTTTTGCTCATTCTGGGGCAGCCACACTGTCCCTGTCACTATACTTCACATTCATCAGTCTCAGATCCATCTTCAGCCTTTGCCTTTACTGTACCCTGTACCCTGTATCTGATGCTGATGAAGTCTCTCAATCCAAATCCTAAGTAGCATCATTTTAAGGCAGGAAGTTGCTCTCTGATAGATGTTGTGAAGAATATAATGAGGTACAGAATCAGCCTTAAGGAACCTTATAGTGTAACTGGAAAACAAGTCATCACTCTGGGGAAATGACTACATTAACAAGTAAATCCCTAGTCCTGGCTGGTGGTACAGTGGATAAGGCGCAGGCATGTGGACCCAAAGGTTGCTGGTTCAATTCCCCAGCTGGGGCACATAACCAGGTTGCAAGCCAGGTCTCCGGCCAGATCTACAGCCAGAGGTAGGTGAAAAGCAACCATTTGTTGATCTCTCTCTCTCTCTCTCTCTCTCTCTCTCTCTCTCTCTCTCTCTCTGCTTCTCCTCCTACTCCCCTCTATAAAAATAATAAATAAAATCTTAAAAAAAAAAAGAAGTAAATCCCAAGGCATGATATTGTCACAGGAGGTGTCACTAGGCACTCAGATTCCAATAAACTGTATAGCTCCTGAGTTTAGAGAAGGTTGAAGTCACTTTAGGGAGGTTGATGTGTTCAGGAATGACTCCATGAAGAAGGCAGGGCTTCAAATTATCTTTAGCAAAGTATTTCCAAACTTTCTATAACTCTAGTTCTCATTTTTGTCATTTAAGAAAGCCATCTACTGGCCTGCAAACCCAAAGGTCGCTGGTTCGATTCCCCAGCCAGGGCACATAACCAGGTTGCAAGCCAGGTCTCCAGCCAGGTCGGTGGCTGGAGGCAGGTGAAAGGCAACCATACATTGAAGTCTGTCTCCCTCTCTACCTCTCTCCCTTCCCCTCTTTCTGAAAATAATAAATAAAATATTAAAAAATAAATAAAAATAATAATAAATTAACTTAAAAAAAGAAAGCCATCTATATTGCTATTTCTTCACACTTCACATTGACACTTTATTTTATTTATTTTTGGTTAATTCATTTCTCCTTCTTTTAAACCATCAATCTAGGAAATCACAGGTTTGACATGTTTTTGTGTTTGCCATATATTTGTTTTTCTAATATACATGAAACAAGCAAAGGAAATCCTCATTATGTGGAGATATTTATAGTACATCCTCAACTAATCATTGATAGGGCCCATTCAATGCCACCTACAATCTATCTGCACCCTAAACACTTACTCTCAATTATCACTACTTATTATATAGCAAATTCTCTATAAATTATGTCTAGTCCTCTACGCTGTTCAATGTTCAAATAATATCCCCATTGCTTTAAGCATTCACTTTAGAACAAATAATACAGGGGTGAGATAGGTTATTATTCAATAGAGACTGGAATAATAGAGAATTTCCAGTGGAAGCCAGAAAAGAAATGTAAGAGTGAAATACAATAAGGTGAACTCTGAACCAACTCTTGTTAATTCAGAGAGAAATCATCATCAGTTAACAGGGAATCATTTGAATTACTGAGTACAACCTATAAGGGGAGTGACACTTTAATTGTAGTTATTAACAAGAACAGTTTGAAAATTGCCTAGGAGGAAAACACAGCCATTTTGTAGAGTGCAGATATCTCTAAGCTAAGAGCTAATTTTAATATAAAGAGAAATATCTCCAGTTTAGTCAGGGCAATGAAACTTTAACTAGGTTATAAAGAATCAGCATAAATGTCTATAATTTGACTAAAGCTGTTGAAGGATAATGAGACTTGAGAAATGTCTATGAATAAAAATTACAACACTGTTGGAAGACTCTGGGCTAGAGACTAATGAATGCATTAATCAATGTAACTAGATTAAAGGGAAAACTAAATGCCAGTAAGTATAGTGGGACCTCTGGATCCTATCAGAAGTCCATTTAAATGGTGACATGAAAAGAGTAAAAGAGACAATGACATTCATTGGCAAACAGGACAGGATTGCTTTCAAGAAATGTGCCCTTAAGAAAATAATTTTTAAAAAAATTTTAATTTTAATTTTTCAGAGAGAGGGGAAGGGAGAGAGACATCAATGCATGGTTGCTGTTCACCTGCCTCCAGCTGCGGACCTGTCTGGAGACCTGGCTTACAACCTAATTATGTCGCCCTGGCTGGCAATCAAACCAGCGACCTTTGGGTTCACAGGCCAGCAACTTATCCACTGTGCCAACAGCCAGAGCCACAAGAAAATAAGTTTTTTTTAATGCAAACAGTATTTCCAGAGGATGGTTTGGAAATATCGATAAAAATTTTAAGTGTTCATGTCCTTAGATCAAGCAAACCCACTGCTAGACATTCTTCCTATATATACTTGAAAAACCTCTCCAAGATATATATACAAATATTATCACTGCAACATTCTTTTTAACAGCCAATAACTAAAAGCAATCAAAATGCCTATCAAATGGGGATTGGTTGAACAAATTATAAAGAATCTATGTTACAGAAAAAGATTCCAATAAGAAAAGGGAGAAGGCTAGAATAAACCTGTAGGGTCCTGGCTGGTGCAGTTCTGTGGATTGAGCATGAACCTGGCCAAGCAAGAGGTCGCTGGTTAGATTCCCTGTGAGGGCACATGCCTGAGTTGCAGGCCAGGCCCCCAGCTGGGGTTGAGAGTGACAACCAGCTGATGTTTCTCTCCTCTTCCTTCTCTCTCTGAAACTAAATAAAATATATAAAAAACAAAAAATAAACCCTGTGGGACTATCTTAGAATTGGAGGTATCAATATAACTCATGTTTTAAAATATATGTACAGATGGATATAGAAATACAGATGTATATATGGGTGATGTATATATCTATAGATAAATAGATATAAACATAATACTGTCTACTGAGCAGGCCTGGAAGTAATGACATTACCAAATCAATGAACACCCAGATCTTTCTAAAAGCCATTCTCTAATATAAGGAACCAGTGCTCTTTGGAGAAATGGTTGATGCCAGAAGTAATCAGGAAGAAACAAACAAACAAACCAACAAACCATGGGATGAGCCTAGAACATCTGATACCAAAAAGTAAGGAAGTGCTCAAAAAATGATAGCAGCATTGTTACAGTGGAAGAAAGCCATTCCCTGCAGTCTGGGGACCAAGTATGGGCCTCAGTGGAGCCTTTGTCCTCCATAGGCTAAGAAAATAGGAGGGGCTTCAACCACAAATAGTGATGAAAAAGCTTATGAGGACTGTATGTGATTTGGTGAGTAGCCAGGACTGGTCACTATGCCCACTGTGTCAAAAGCCATGGTCGAGGATTTACACATAAGGTGCAGATATTAAGGTAAGGACATGTGGTTTGTGCAGAGTTGGGAAAAGTTAATGCAGTTTAAGGGTTAGAGAGTCATGCAGTTTGAAAGAGGTTCTGAATTAAGAGTTAGGAAAAGCACACGAAACCCTCCCCCAACTGAGTACAGACTGATGGAAGCTGCCAGGAACACCAAACCATGAGTGGGAAATGCTAAGCTGTGAACTTCTATTTTCCTATAAAAAGACAGTACCTCTGACTCTCCTGTTCTAGAACTGGCCTGATTTGGCAGGATTGTATGCCTGTGGGTGTTTTAAAGGGAATGGGAAGTAACAGCAGAATTGCACCTTTAATCTAAATCCATATAACCTTTGAATAAACAAATTCCTTTCCTTTTCACCAACTCTGTTATGAGTTTTTCCTTTGGTGGCAGGCAGATGAGCCCCTTATAACTGAAAAGCCCACATCAAGAGGGTTTTCAGCATGTCAAGAGGGCATAGGAGATAACCTGAAGGAGCTTCCAATAGCTAAAACTGAGACAATTTGAACAGCATCGGATTATAAACCACAGAATAAAATAAATACCCTAAGTCATCTTGTACAAATAAATAATTGCCTAAATAAATCAAAGGACAAGAAGGAACAGCCTATTCCTTACAGAATAACAATTCATAAACATAGGCATAGAAAATTGACATTAGGTAATGCCTTAGTAGTAACTGTAGTCAAGACAATGATGGATGCTAAAATTATAATGTGAGAGTATAACAGAAAAAGATATTTGGATCACCTCAAATTATTTCCCAAAAGATATTCATTAGTTACAAAGACAAAAATAAAAACTTTACAGAGAAGAAACCTACAGATACCATTTTACCCTTGTTATCAAAATTAGCCTTAGTCTCACTTAGCATGATATTCTCAAGATCCATCTATGTGTGGGAGGTAGTAAAGGGCAAAGGGGGTCAAATGGCGATACAAGATTTGACTTTGGATGCTGGACACACAATGTAATAAATATACTGATGCAGTATCATAAAATTACACACTTGAAACCTACATAATCTTATTAACCAATGTCACTTCAATAAATTTAATTTAAAAATATATTAAAAATTAACCTTAGTAGACATATTAACATAAGCCCTGAAGAAAGTACATCATTTTTGTGATATGAAGCCCTGAAGAAAGTACATCATTTTTGTGATATTTTGACAAAGAGTGTAAAACCTTTAATTATTGGAAAGCATAAAATGAACCCAATTTATGGGACAGTCTATAAAATAACTGGTCTAGATTCTTCAAAAGTGTCCAGGTCAAGAAAAAGACTTAGAAACAATAATAAATTTAAGGAAACATGACAATTAAATGCAATCAGTGTAGTATCCTACATAGGATCCTAGAACAGAAAAAGGGGTGTCTATTTGGGTCCTTTGCCCATTTTTTAATTTGATGGTTTGTCTTCCTGGTGTTGAGTTGTATTAGGTCTTTGTATATTTTGGAGATTAAACCCTTATCACATGTATCATTGTTTTCCTATACAGTGGGTTCCCTTTTCATCTTGCTGATGGTTTCTTTAGCTATGCAAAAACTTTTAAATTTGATACAGTCTCACTTATTTTTGAGTTGGTGATTTCGGATTCTTAGGGTATATACACTGTAATAAAAAACAGTCTAGTACTAGTATAAGAACAGACACATAGGTCAATGAAACAAAATAGAGAACCTAGAAATAAACCCAAGTCTCTACAGTCAATTAATATTTGACAAAAGGGGCATGAGCACACAATGAAGTACAGATAGCCTCTTCAATAAATGGTGTTGGGAGAACTGGATTGGTTCATGTAAAAAAAATGAAACTAGACTACCAATTCACATCATATACCAGAATAAACTAAAAATGTATAAAAGACTTAAATATAAATTGTGATTCCATAAAAGCCCATCACTAAAAAAAAACATAGGCAGGAAAATTTCAGATATCCCACGTAGCAATATTTTTGCTGATATATCTCCTAGGGCAAGGGAAATAAAGGAAAACATAAACAAATGGGGCTACATCAAACTAAAATGCTTCTGCACAGCTAATGAAACCATTAGCAAGATGAAAAGGGAACCCACTGTATGGGAGAACATATTTGCCAATAACACATCGGACAAGAATTTGATTTCCAAAATATATTAAGAACTCACATGATTCAACACCAGGAAGACAAAAAATCCAATTAAAAAGTGGGCAAAGGATCTGAACAGACACTTCTCCAAGGAGGACATAGAGATGGCTATAGTCAGATGAAAAGATGTTCAACATCACTAGCTGTAAGAGAGGTACAAATCAAAACCACATTGAGATATCATCTTACATCTGTCAGAATAGCCATCAACAAACAAGTATCGGTAAAGATGTGGAGAAAAGGGAACCCTAGTGCATTGATAGTGGGAATGAAGACTGGTGTTAGTCAGATGAAAAGATGTTCAACATCACTAGCTGTAAGAGAGGTACAAATCAAAACCACATTGAGATATCATCTTACATCTGTCAGAATAGCCATCAACAAACAAGTATCGGTAAAGATGTGGAGAAAAGGGAACCCTAGTGCATTGATAGTGGGAATGAAGACTGGTGTAGCCACTATGGGAAACAGTATGGAATTTCCTTAAAAAACTAAAATTGGAAGAGCCTTTTGACGCAGTGTACCATTTAATGTCACTATTTCTTTGTTGATTTTTTTTGGAGGGGGGTGTCTAGAAGATCTATCCATTGATGACAGTGAGGTGTTAAAATCCCCTACTATGACAGTATTGCTACAGATCTCTTCCCTAAAGTCCACCAAGATTTTCTTTATATATTTAGGTGCTCCTGTATTGGGTATATACATGTTTACAAGGGTTACATTATCTTGTTGGACTGATCATTTTAGTATTATGTAGCGACCTTCTTTGTCTCTTGTTATAGCTTTTGATTTGAAGTCTATTTTGTCTACGTATTGCTACCTTGGCTTTTTTTCTTTTCTTTTCTATTTACATAGAATATTTTCCTTCATCCCTTTACTATATAGGCCTGTGGAAATCTTTTGCTCTGAGGTGACTCTTGTGCAGACAGCATATATTGTATATGGGCCATATTTTCTTATCCATTCAACTCTATGTCTTTTAATTGGAATATTTACTTCATTTACATTTAAGGTTATTATATTAGGTACTTATTTATTTCCATTTAAAAAATTGTACCTATAGGAGAATCCAAGATGAAAGCATGGAAAGACACATTGTGTTCCTTCACAACCAGAAACCAGTACATCTACCTCAAAATTAGAGACAATCAAAAATCCCACAATATCAAGTTGCACGGAAGTACAACAACCAAGATATAAAGAAATACTCATCCAGATAGGTAGGAGGGGTGGATCTGGGACAGAAAGGATGCAGTTTGGTAAAACAGTCTGGCATAAGGCAGCTGTAGTGGGATGGTGACTGTGGCTGCCCAGTAGAAAGTTCAGTCACAGTAGGGTTATCTGTTGAGTGTCCAGCACCAGACCAGACCACCAGGCTCATGGTTCCAGTGCCAGAGGGCTGGGGGGTGGGGGGGTGGGTAATAAAGCCACATTGCTTCTCACTATGAAAGCCAGTTGGGCTTGGTATGGGGAAAAGAAATTGCCAGTTTCCCAGCTGAGTCTATTTGTTTAGAGGTCCCCACAGTTCTGGAACATCCCCAGACCCACTCACTCTGGGAACCACAGCCAGGAAAATAGCTAGAAAGGACCTAGTTCCATACAGGAAGTAGGAGAAGTGCCTGGAAAGTGGGCAAGTGCTGAGCAAGCAGCAATGCTCCCTCTCAGACCCCTCCCTCACATACAGTACCACAACATGGTGAAATGGGTTGACTATACTGACAAATACCTAAGGCTTCACCCCTTGCAACATAACAGGTACGATTGCTCTACCTAGGACATAGAGGCAAATGCAGGAGCCTGTCAAGATGAGGTGAAAGAAATATGGAATTAAAAAGGGAGCAAATCAAGGTCCCAGTGGGCAAACTAAGTGATGAAGAAATAGCTAGCCTGACAGATGAACAAATAGCCAGCCTGACAGATATACAGTTTAAAATGTTGGTGATAAAGATGCTCACAGACTTGACAGACATGCTTAAATATGGCAAGTGCAGAAGGGAAGGAGTGAAAGATTAGCTAAGTGAAACAAAGGAAAATACACATGAAACCAATGGTGAAGAAAAGGAAACAAGGGTTCAAATAAACAATTTGGAACATAGGGAAGAAATAAACAGTCACTGGTACAGAATAAGAAAACAAGAACTGAAAAAATGACAAAAGGCCTAGGAACCTTGGAACAAGTTTAAACGTGCTAACACCAGAATCATAGAGGTGCCAAAAGGAGAAGAAGAAGAGTAAGAAATTGAAAACATGTGAAAAAATAATAAAGAAAAACTCCCCAAATTTGGCAAAGGAAATAGGCATACAAGTCCAGGAAGCACAGAGAGCCCCAAACAAGCTACACGCAAAGAGGACCACATCAAGACACATCATAATTAAAATGCCAAAGATTAAAGATAGAATCTTAAAAGCAGCAAACAAAAATAAGAGTTACTTAAAATGGGTTCCTAGAAGACTATAAGCTGACTTCTCAAAAGAAACTTTGCAGGCAAGAAGGGATTGCCAAGAAGTAGTCAAAGGGATGGAAAGCAAGGACCTACAACAAAGATAACTCTATCCAGCAAATCTATCATTTAAAATGGAAAGAGAGGGTAGATAAAGTGCTTCCCAGACAAGGCAAAGCTAAAGGAGTTCATCACCACCAAGCCCTTATTATGTTAAATGCTAAAGGGACTTATTTAAGAAAAAGAAGATCAAGTTTATGAACATTAAAAAGACAACACTGGGAACTCAAAGGTCGCTGGTTCAATTCCCAGCCAGGGCACATAACCAGGTTGCAAGCCAGGTCTCCAGGCAGGTCTGTATCTAGAGGCAGGTGAAAGGCAGCCATACACTGATGTCTCTTTCCCTCTCTGCCTCTCTTCCTTCTCCTCGCTCTAAAAATAATAAATCAAATCTTAAAAAAAAAAAAAAAAAAAAGACAACAAACTCACAACTATCAACAACAGAACCTAAAAAATAAAAACTAAAAGAAACTAAGCAAACCATAATCACAGGTATAGGGATCATTTAGAGGGCTGTCAGCTGGGAGGGGGAAAGGGTTGAAATGGGGAAATGGTGAAGGGCTTAGGAAACATAATTGGTGGGTACAAGATAGAGAGGGCAATATTAAGAATAATAGAGGAAAGGATGAAATCAGAGAGCTTATATGCATAACCCATGGACATGAACTAAGGGGGATTGGACTGCAGGAAGCAATGGAGGTCTTGGGTGGAGAGGAGCAAAGGGAAAGAATTTGGGACAACTATAACAGCATAATCAATAAAATATACTTTAAATACTAAAAAAGCTGTACCTATATTTTTCTATTTCTTCTTCTTAAAGAATGTCCTTTAACATTTCTTGCAATGCTTCTTTGGTAGTCATGAACTCTTGTTTTCAGTTGTTTTTTGTTTTTCTGTGTCTTAGAATCTCTTTCTTTGGCCTTCAATTTTAAATGATAGCCTTGATGGGTAGATTAAGTTCAGTTGCATGTTCTTAAGTTTCATCAGTGTGAATACTTCCTGCCTATTCCTTCTGGCCTTAAGTGTTTCTGGTGAGAAATCAGCTGATGGTCTTATAGTTACTGCCTTGTATATGACTGACTCCCTCTCTAGCTGCCTTTAAAATTCTTTGTCTTGGTCTTTTGCCATTTTAATTATGACATGTCTTGGTGTAGGCTTCTTTGGATTCATCTTGACTGGGACTCTATGTGCTTCCTGAACTTGTGTGACCTCTTCCTTCACCAGGTTATGGAAGTTTCCTGCCATTATTTCTTCAAACAAGTTCTCTATTCCTTGCTCACTCTCTTCTCCTTCTGGAACTCCTGTGATGCAGATGGGCCAAAGGTCCCAAAGACTTCTCTAGTTTCTCTTGGGTTTCCTTTCTTTTCATTTCCTCTTTGGGTGGATTCAGTTATCTTGTCCTCTAACTCACTGATTCAATCCTCTGCTTCATCTAATATGCTGTTCATTCCTTCAAGTAACTTCATTTCAGACATTGTAATCATTTCTGACAGGTTCTTGTTTATAGTTTCTATATATTTGTTTGTTAACACTTACTATCTATTTGAGTTCTCAATGAGATCATCCATTGCTCCCCTAAGGTTCTTTAGTATCCTTATAACCGTTATTTTATACTCTGCATCTGGTATTTGTGTTGCTTCCATTTCATCTATTTCTTTTCATTCTTTTTGTGGGAATTTGTGTGTTCTTTTGTTTGGAACACTTCTATTTGTCACCCCATTTTATCTCTATGTATTAGGTGTGCTCTGTTTCCCAAATTTGCTTTGATGGTTTTATGATGATGTTGTCTTTTTGGAGTCACCTGTGCTCCAAAACCTCAGGAGGAGGTTAAGCTCTCTTTCCTATTCCCAAGAAATTGCCTATAAGGATCTCATACTTTGAAAGTCTCCCTACAGAGCTGCTCTTCTTTACCCAATGGAAGTGCAACCAGTGGGAAAATCCAGTACTTGGCAGGGCTGATCTATACAATTCCCATTGGTGAGGTACCCACAAACCCATAGGAGAAGGGTGAGCTCCTTTCCTTTCCCGGGGTAGTGTGGCCTGAGACTGTGTTTGCCCCCCTGCAAAGTAGTCAAGCAGTTCAGCCCTCACCTGTCTAACTTCCAAACACTAGCCTCCCCAGGAGACAGTGTGAAACTTTCAGCTCTTGTTCATTACTCAGCTCACCGCCCAAATGAGCTGGGCAGAACCCAAAGTCCCTCTTTGCACTGCATGCCAAATGCTCTGCAACAGATGGTGTCAGCAAGGTCAGACCCAATGTCCCGGCAACATGGTCCCTCCAGCAATGTGAGCCTGTATTGTGAACTCTCCAGGCTGGTGCTACAACAATAGAAGCACTTCACACTGAAAGTGTGCACTATTAGTCTCACGGGCCAAAGGAACCCCACTGATTTCCACCACCTGATGCCACACTGTATCCTCCTCTCATCTCTGTCACTGTGGGTTGGGTGTCTCTGCATGGTGGTATTAAGGTTCCTTGCTCCTAATGGGTAGGAGCTCTGTAGCCATGATTTCTATCTGGTCTCTCAGCCGGCATCACCACTGCATGAGGTCCTTTTGTGAACACATTTCAGCCCCGTTTACCAGTTTCTATGCTGCATTCACACCATACTGTTTAGTTCCCATATGGGTCTCTTCACAAAACCTCCCCAGAAGTTAGAAGGCTTCCCAAAGTCACTGCTTAGCTACAGTCTGTTGGCATTTCCACAGAATCTGAGTGCACCAGTATGGTCTCTTTAGCAGGCTGAGCCCCCATCCTGAGTTTTCCAGGCTGGTGCTGCAACAATGGGAGTGCTTCACAACATTGAGGGTGTGCACCCTAAGTCTCCCAGGTGTGGTGGATCCCACCACCAGACACCACACAGTCTCCTCCTCCCACCTCTATTGCTGTGGTTTGGGGATCCCTATGGGGGGTTAAGGCCCCACACTCCTAAGGGGAGGGAGCTCTGGAGTCGCAGTTTCTATCTGGTGTCTCAGCTGCAACAGCAACCGTGCATGGGGTCTTTTCCATGTTTAAACCCTCTTTCCAATCTTTATGAAGAACTTCTGTACTCCCTGGCTTCAAAATTTTGTATTAGTTAGGTTTCAGTTGATTGTTTATGTTGATTGTTGGGAACTTCAGCTGCAAATCCTGTTTGGGAGCAGGAGCAAGTGGATGCAACTTCACCTACTCTGCCACCATCTTTTTCCTAAATATTAATATTCTTATTTCTATAATTGTACTATAGATATGTCAATGGTTAACTTAGAGGAAGGTAAATGGAGAGTATATAAAACTCCTCTATGAAATATGTATAAATTATGAGTTCATAAAATTTGATGAATTTTTCTAGTCTAAAATTCAATATGAAATGTTTTAAAAGGAAAAAATTACATCTGTATATACCTATATGAAAAGAATATCAATATATATTTTTATTTTTTTAAAAAGTAGGAAAATAGCAATGACCAGAATGCTATAATATCATCCCTCCCACATGATATATTTATGTATATATAATATTATATTCACCCACATACATAGTAAATGGTTATACCATATACTGTATATATAGGGTATATGAATAATCACTTTGTTGTAAGGAAGCAAAGCTGTTACAACTTGTATTTAGGAGAAGGGAAAATGAAGGTTAGAGATGGGAGGGAGACTTCTATTTTTCAGTTTTAATGAAACCTGCATTTCTCCATAAACAAGGCTTATATAGGCAGGGAACTATGTTTTTTTTTCCTGTACCTCTCTATGCATATTGAAAGGAATAGAAAAAAAATGAAAACAGTTAATATGCAATATTTAGCATATAATATAATGGTTTGCTTTGTTAAGTCCTCAGTGTCATTGCTCCAATCTTCTATGTAGACTATGTTTTTAAAAAATATAAACCCCAATATTTCTATGAATGTGGTTTCCATGAATTTCAGCATGACAAGGATCCCCACTTACTTCTAGGAAACAATATAACCTAGCACTTGCTTGTAATGAAACAAAGAACATGTAGATTATTCTTATCCAGGCTTATGAAAGTTTAGATAAGAATTATATCACATGGAGAGGCTTTATGATGTGGCACTGTCTCAATCTTTAGTGAATCCCACTAGCAGTCATACTCAGTCCTTTATGCTTTTACTTATCCAGTTTCCTCAGCCTAAAATGTTCTTTCCCTTTGCTGTCCAGTAAGCTATTACTTGCTCCTCTTCTATGAAGTTTTCCTGTATTCTAGAACAGAGGTTTGCAAACTCTTTCTGTAAAAGGCAATATAGTAAATATTTTAGGTTTATGAACTACATACCATCTCTTTCACATGCTTTCCTGTTTCATTTTTAAAGTATTACTTTAAAAACAATCATTCTTATCATTTACTGAGTTTCCAAAATGAGGGCCATGGACAAGTTACAGACATTATTCAATTTCTAGAATGAATAAATTACATATATCATGTACATATTTACGGATACTTTTTCAATAGTATTAACATTCAAAGCAAGTGTTAACAGAAAACAAATTATTGTTAAAAGCACATTGAATTCATAATAACTTTTAAAACACATATTGAATTCACGTTATTAATGTTCTCAATTAGTGAATATCAAAATTGCAACTGCTTAGACATTAAAAAGAAGTCCTCACATAGGGACTTAGAAACTGTAACTTCCATGCATCCTCCTAATGGAATTACTTAAGGTTTCAATTCAGTCAAACAGAAAAGAAAGCCACTGCATCCAGAGAAAGTAAATCCAACTCAGAGAGTAATAATGAGAAGTCCAAGAATGAGACTCATTCTTATATTACATAAAAATTTTTAAAAATTGTGTGAATGTGATGAAGAAATTTTAAAAATTTGAAACAAAAAATCTGAATAAGGAAGACAAGTCCAAATATGGAGTAATCTGAAATGTAAGAAGGTCTTAAATATTAGAGGAGTATAAAGGGAAAACTGTTTGACCTTAAGGGTAGGAAAATCCTTTCTTGAGTGACCCAGGAGTTGTGACATTAAACTACAAAGTAGGAAATGTCACTCTAGCCTAGGTCTTATCACAAAAGTAAATGACTTACATATCATAATTATACAAATCCTCTTTATTGCTTTTCAATATTTGTATACTTTCTATAGTAAAGTATAGAAGATTCAGTTAGGATTGCAGAACAAAATATAAACAACACCAATGATAAGGTAAAGGTAAATGTATTACTGAAAGTGGCAGTCTTCTTAAAAGGAAAAGTAGACAAAAGGGTAGTAGTATAAATATCTTCATTTTACAGAGCAGAGCATCAAGAAATACTGTCAAAAGTTGACAGAGAACAAGAATGGAAGTTAAAATGTATTATTTAGTTACAATGATAATAGATATTCTAAAATATTGACATATTTAAACATTTATTAATAATTACAGGTTTCTGTAACTGATGAATAGGAGTAAATACATGTCAGTTATCAAATATATTTATATAATACAGCAATCAAATACTGAAAAGAAAAGAAGAGAAAGCCCTAGCTGGTGTGGCTCAGTTGGATACGTGCTGGCCTGCGAACCCAAAGGTTGCTGGTTCCATCCAGCCAGGACACATAACCAGGTTCAAGCCAGGTCTCCAGCCAGGCCCTTGGCTGGAGGCAGGTAAAAGGCAACCATGTATTGAGGCTTCTCTCCCTTTTTTCCTCCCTCCCTGCCCTTCTCTCTGAAAATAATGAATAAAATATTTTAAAAAAAGAAGAAAAAAGAAAGGAGAAGTTAGTTATGTGAGCTAAATCCTCATCTTTATCAGCAAAAGTTAAGACAGCTAAAGTTAAGTAAATTTAAAAAAGGGTGAACATATCTGATCAAAATAAGTTAAGTAATGAAAGATTTAAAAATAGATTATCGTACTATACCGTAAGTTTATTCTTTGAAAAGCTAATAAAATAATCTAATTTCTAACAAGACAGATAAAAGAGAAAGAGAAGAAAAAGAAAAAAATGAAGAAAAAGTATAGAAAATAATTTTAGCAAAGAGAAAAGCCATATAACTATTGTTAAAGTAAGTATTTTTATATGTTAGTAATACATATAAATAGCATTATGACACTGAATTTGAGATGGACAGTTTAACATGTCAGCAGTAACTAATTAGAAAAATGCAAAACAAAATACAAATAAAACAAAAATCTTACCATATATGATAATAGCTATGGGGTACCAAGCTACATACACCACAGAAATGTTCATTACCCTTACAGAGAAAGTCACAAAACCTTATAAAAAACATAAAAGAGGGTTTAAAATTAAAAAATTAAGGCCCTCACTTATGGGATAAGGTACTGGCCTGTGAACCCAAAGGTTGTTGGTTTGATTCCCCAGCCAGGGCAAATACTAGGTTGCAAGCCAGGTCTCCAGCTAGGTCTCCAGCCAGGTCTCCAGCCAGGTCTCCAGCCAGGTCCCCAGCTAGAAGCAGGTGAAAGGCAACCATACGCTGATGTTTCGCTCCCTCTCTGCCTCTCTCCCTACCCCTCTCTTTAAAAAATAATAAATAAAATATTTTAAAAAATAAAATTAAAATTAAAAATTATGCCTTATTTTGGGGGCATAAAAAGAAGTCTTGATTTTTTTTAATGCCAGTTCTCCCTATATTAATGTATTATGTAATTCCAGCAAAATTTTCACCAAATACATCACAAAACTTGACAAAGTAATTTTAAAATGAATATGGAAGAATAAGACAAATATTTTCAGAGTAGGGTGCTCACCTGAAGCTAGCTGATAATCGCCACCCATTTTATTCTATGGTGACATATGTCAATTCTGGATTAGCTTGAGAATCTAAAGGTCTAACATATGTGTAAATGAGTCTCAGAAGAGAAGAGAAAGAGAATAAGGGACAAACAATATTTGTAGAGATAATAGCCAAAAATTTTCCAAACTTGATAAGAAAAATCAGTTCAAATATGTAAGAAGCCCAGCAAACCCCATATTAAAAACATACAAAGAAAATCTAGAAAGATCATAGCTAAACTGCTAAAAATCACAGCTAAGGGAACAACTTAAAAGCAATCACAGTGAGAGAAATGCATATTATCTTCAAAATCAATAAGACTGATGGCTCACTTTCTAATAGAAACTATGTGTGTCCATCACCCCAAGCTGTACATCTGAAACCTATATATTTTTATTAAACAATGTCACCCCAATACATTTTTTAAACTATGTAAACTAGATATCAATGAATAGCATCTTTAAAGTTCTGAAAGTAAAAACATTCTATGTAAAATTGTTTACTTAGAAGAAAACACTCCCCCAAAAGAGGATAAGACTTTGAAGACTTCATCTGTCTCAACCAAAATGGAGTAAAAACTACACCATATCTCTCACAATGATTACAACTAAAATCTCTGGATAGAATACAAAGACAACCACCTAAGTACTCTGAAAAGTAAGTACTAGCAAGCAGACTGTGGAATGAATTTAAAATCTGAACAATAATCTGTAATGAAGTTGAATTTTATGGTCTTATTTTCCTCCTTTACCTACAGGCTTTGACTGAGGGAAGGCCCAACCAGCAGAGCTATGCCACAGGTGTCAAAAGCAAACATTCTCAGAAACCAAACATTGCTTCTAGCTAAGGAACCAGGAAAAGAGGTTCCTGTATGACAGCCAGTGTTCGTTAAAATACCCATTTCTTTTAGCATTTTCTGTATTTCTCTTTTCTCCCCCAGCCCTATTTGTAGGATTAGCCAGTGGAGACTTTTCTGGATATGGCAGTGATGACACAAGTACCTGAAACCCTGACAAAAGACTCATCTCACTTCACAAAGAATTGGGAAATGGGCCCCACTGCCCAAATAATGTGAAGTAAGTTTCTGGGTTTTTTTTTTTTTTTTTTTTTTTTTGCCTTCTTTCTTACCAATGTGTCCCTAAAGTGGCTCCAGCATCACGGAACTTCACGAAAATATGGAGAGATTAAAAAAAAAAAAACCCAAATATTATTTGGGATAAAAGGGCTGAGGAAAAGAACCTCTTACATTTTGTGTGTATGTGTGTGTGTGTGTTGGGGATTCCCAGAGAGGAGAGAACTAAACAAAGAGATACTTCTAGTACCAGGATTACCCTTGAGTTGCACCTATGCCAAAGAAGCATAGAAAAGTATTTAAGAATAAAACATGATATAAATCATGGCCCAAGTCCAAAATAATCCCTAATGGCAGACCCAAATATCATAACAACAACTTTGAAAACTGAACTGATATTAAAACCACTACTCATGGAAGAGAAGGTAGAAATTACAGTCTGAATACAACCAAGTTGACTTCATGCCAAACAAAACAAAACAAAAAACAGAACCCAGGGTCTCACAATAAAATGTTCAAAATGTCCAGAATACATTTTAACTTAATTGAGCATAAAAATAACCTAAAAATATGACCAACTCTCAAGAGAAATGACAATGGATGGCAATCCTGACATACTCCAGACATTGAAAGTATTAAAGAAAATAAAAAAAGCTATTATAGCCAACATCCATAAGGTAGTGTTGAGCATGTCTGATATGAACAAAAAGCAAGACGTTCTAAACAGAGAAACAGAAATTCTAAATGAGAACCAAATAAAATGCGGATCTGGGGCTAGCTCACTTATAATCCAGTGAGCAATATGGGCACCATCTTGAGTGGGATAGGTGAACGCTAAAGATTCCACTGGTGATGAATTGAGAAAACAGCCAGGTAGAGGGATGCAGCTACAATAATTTAAAAGATATGGGGGCAGGGGTATTTTACAAAGAGAACATAGTTGTAGATTACTGCAAAAATGTATTGAGGGCCATTAACAAATAATGGCTAAGTGTGAGAGCTAGAACACTTCTTTGGTCATTTGTAAAGGTGCCCTTATATATCCTGTAGTGGAAGAGCACACATAACTAAGTAGAAGACTAGAGATATGACAGTTAGTTATAGGTCTTCAGGGATATTCGAATTCTCAATAAATCAAGATCTGTTATGGTAATATCAAGGCTTTGGTTGAAAAAACCTAGTAACCTGAAAATTGGAATAAGGACATTTGGACAGATGCTACAAATGTTGCAGCTGAGGACCCCTCCCCTGGGCCCCCACAATGTGGACCACCCTTCCCTAGAGTGAGTTAATATTTGCTCTGTGTTGCAAAACACTGCAAAAGCCTCTTCCTTCAGGGAAAGTGCCCCCCTCAGGAGCTGCCACATCTTCTCTTCTGGCTACCTACTTTTCTACTATAATATCTTCTTATATAATTTTGGAGTTATATGAAACACTAGGGTTTCAGTATTCTGTATCTTTGACACTATGAATTCATTTAGACATGAGTGCTACATATGCATCAATGAGTACACCATGAACAGAGAATCAGAGGCCTAATTCTTAGGTTAGCTATCTCTGAGTCCATCCTGAGGGGTAGAGAGGACTTACTCTTGCATAGTCTTCAATGACAACTATCCCAATTATTTTAGATCAGATACTTACAGAATATTCAGTGATGTCCCCTCTTCTAATGTGCAATCCCCTGCTCTAAAACCCAATCAGTTTACGGAACTTTCAGATTATATAATCCTTATAAACTTTAAAAGCTCCTCTGGAAAGAAACATTGCGGCAAAAGATCTTTAAAACTTTAAAAGTGCATATTTCATTGCACTCAAAACTTCACTACTAAAACTTCTCTCTGAGGGAATATACAGAGCTGGATGCAAAAGTGCATGGACTATTCATCATAGCTTTATTTAATGGGAGAGAGGGAAAAGAGAGAGAGAGAGAGAGACAGAGAGAGACAGAGAGGGACCGAGAGACAAAGAGACACTAAATTTCCAACAATAGAGAAGTGAACAAGTAAATCCATAGTATGAATTCAATCAATACAGAACAGAAAAATATTTTTGGCATGGAAAAATATTAATGTATTGCTAAGTGAAAAATGACAGGCTGTAAGACAATGCATACATTTGTTGTTTAAATATCACTAAGCAAATATTTCTGTGCTTTTAAAGTTTTCTGCATTGGTTGTAATTTTGACCTTTTGTCTCATTTAGCCTTAATGGAAAACTTTCAGGTCAAAATTAACATTAGGAAACCTGGATCATCTTTTAGACATGCACACACACACACACACACACACACAACTGTATACCTACTCTTGCCCACAAGTAGGTATACAGTTGTGAGTACATGAAATGCAGAGTTTATTCTTTATTGTAATATTTTGCATACGAACAACTATAAACCTACTTATGCCCACCCCTGTACATGCATACACACACATAGTCTATTCTCATTCTTAATGTCTTCTCTGCCTTCAATGTATCTATTTGGGTATACACATATGTAGCTTTGTATCTAAGGGCACAAAAAAATTACAGTGAAGGCAAAGAAGGTATTAAGAACTAAAATAGAAAAAAAACAAAATGATCAAACACGAGTACCCTGATGAACTTTTATAGTTCCCCTTGGCAAGGCTAATAAAGTATTTAAAAGAAAAACTACTCTCCATTTCATATATTGAGCAATGTTGGTGATTAAAGAAAGCAGAAGCTAGAGAGCTAGCAAAACATTAAAACAGCTATTAAACCAGTGACACCTACAACAAGCAAAACAAAATACAGCTTTATGTTGAAATGATTGGGTCAGCTCTCTCTCTTGCTTCTTGATACTTGACTATATTATTAATGTGTGTTAGTGTGCAGGAGGGACCTCCTAAGTCAGCTGCACAGTCAGATCAGAACTCTAAGATTCCCCTTCATCCCAACCCCCACTCACCACTAATTGCATCCACCTTTCTTGTAGCCTTCATGGGTCTGGCTGGTGAGGCATGGGCCTGGTGAAGAAGTAGGGCAGATGCTGCAGTTTTAAGTGAAATCAGGTGTTGCCTTCCCTGATGTTGAGATCTGGAAAATGTCAGTCCTTAAGTAACAGGTATTGACAACTGAATACTCAGCCTTCCCTTTTTCTCTTATATCGTCAAGTTCCTTCATCTCTTCCTTAGAGGCCATTGAATAAGACTTTCCATTTTGTAGATATTGACCTGATGTGAGTCTAAGCATGATGGGAATGGGAAGGTTTCTGGTAATATAATATCATGGTTTCAATAAAGCACTATCTACTGTTGTTGGTGACTCAGGCTTACACTTCTGGAAGAAGTATAAAAGATTTCTTGGAGTGGGGAGCAAAGACTGACTCTCTTTTCTCCATATGCTGAGAGCTACAGGCAGAAACATGGCATACAAATTTAATAAAGTCAAATCATTACATGGGACTGGGAAAGCATTCTTTGGGTTTTCTTTCTTTTTCTTCTACTAGGTCAGTCTGGAACTATTTCATCAGAAAATTGCAATCCAAACTGCAAAAACACACATGTGTGTATGCACAACTGATGTATAATTGTCTTTGTGTGATTGGTTGACCTGTATAATGTGCCTCAGCACACTGGTACTTGGGTTGAACCAAGCAACAATGGGGAAGCCTCCCTACTGAGTACCCTCAATCCCACCTCCACACTGCAATCCTATATTAAATAGGGTGTGGCTCCTTTGAGAGAGACAGCCTCACACCTACCCAGAGTGTCTGGATGAAACAGTGATCATTTTGAGTGTGGGGTCAGTACCAGTGATTCTCTAGTCTAGTTGGGACAAATGCAATCTGTGATGAGGGCCAAAAATTCTGAATTTAGTTGGTGACTAAAGACCAAATCAATGGCAAAATCTCAAAACCTACAATGCTGAAAAACTAAACAAGAACTCCAGGGAAAGAGCACACACCAAACTAAGAGCTATGGCTAAATCTTAACTAAGAATGCTCTATCATCTCATCACTCTTCACCTAATACTCCTTCTAGGCAATCAGATCTGTCTCTATGGCCTAACTACATGCTAATATTTTAGTTCCCAATTTAAATCTCCTGTCTAGTGTTTGTCTTCTAAACTTCAGTTCATATCAATCATCTTTACCTAAATGATGCATAAGCATTTCAAATAGTACTTGACAAAAATAAACTTATCAGCTACCCCAATTAAATTTCTTTTTTTTATATTCCCTGGACTGATGAATGACAAGGTCATTTTTCAGTAACCCTGATAATTATCCTAGGCTCCTCCCTCTCTATCACTTAGAACAACCAAAGCTAGTCAAGTCCATCTTCTAAACTTTTGCCAGATTTTTCATCCTTAGTCATCACCACCTCTGCTCTTAATTCAGGCCAGCATATCATTCAACCAAATAACTGCCACAGCCTCCCCATTTAACACCCTTCAATGCCGTCTCCATACAACAGCTCAGAGAGCTTTCTACAAAGGAGATCTACATATCACCTATGCAGTATCTTGCCAAACATACTTAAACAGAGTCTAACCATACGGAAACAATCAGATAGATTCCAATTTAGGTGCATTCTACGAGAAATTTGTCCTGTACTCTCCAAAAATGTCAACGTTACAAGGGACAAAATATAAGCGTAAAACTGTTCTAAATTTTAACAGATTAAAAAGAAAACTAAATGTAAACATGAACCTTGTTTGGATCCAGGATTGAGGGGGAGAAGATGAAAATAACTACTATGGACATTGCGGGTATAATTAGGAAAAGATAGGATATGAACTGTGCATTAGATGATATTGAATCAAAAAATGTTAAATTCCTTAGGTATTGTAATGGCATTGCGGTTGTGTAAGAGAAAGTGCTTGTACCTAGAAGAAGGAGTCCAAGGTATTTAGGGGAGGACTGTCATGATGTCTGCAAATTACTCTTAAGTGATTCAACCAAAAATTGCATAGGTAGACAGACAGGTGACAAAAAGTAAGTAAACGTGGCAAAATGTAAACAATTGATGTATTGAGACTTTCAACTTTCCTTGGATTTTTTAAGTTTTCAAAATAAAAAGTAGTGAAGGGAAAAATAAAGAAAGGAGAGCAGCTAGTTGTCACCAGGGGACATCTTCCATGTAATAAAAATAATTTGAATTTCTTGGAGATTAAAAAGAATGGTAAGGGGGATCATTAAGTTTGAATTAGCAAAGCCATTTAATCTCATTCGCAGCACTCACTTGGGTGGGCTTAATTCCCAAATACAAGTTAACATAAGACTTAAAAGCTAATATAGAAGTGGAGTGGCTAGGTAATTTAACAAACAAATTGAATTTAGCCAGCCATTTTCTTTTACACAAAAGAATATAAAAACAATTACAAGCAAACTTTCTTTAAATTCCAAAATAACTAAATGAGATACATAGCTTCATTTTAAAAATGAACAAAACAAGAAAAAACCAAATTGAGTTATGTCTTAGCATTTGTATAACCATTACAGTGCAGTATTATGTGATAGCAGAAGCTTGCAAAGAGTAAACTTGTTAACCTTTTATGTATTTTTAAAATTTAATTTTATTGTTGTTATTACATCCATCCCTTTTTCCTTCCCTCTGCCCTCTTCCCCACCCACCCACTCCCCGCAAAGTCAATCCCACTTGTCCATGTTCATGGTTCTTCCATACTAGTTCCTTGACTAAACTGCTCCTCTTTGCCTTTTCCTCTCCCCTTCCCCCTCCCCTCTGCCCACTGGAGATTTATTTTATCCTCACCTGAGGACATTTTCTTCATTGCTTTTAGAGGGAGAGGAAGGGAGAAAGAGAAACATTAATGTGTGAGGGAAACATTGATTAGTTGCCTCCCATTAAGTGACCAGATCGAGAATTGAACACACAACCTTTCGGTTCCTATATGATGCTTCAACCAACTGAGCCACACTGGCCAGGACAATATGTTAACCTTTTAAAAACAGAATGGTTGTATCTTTGTTTTTCCTCTGATAGCATCATTAATTTGTTTGTCTGCTCATTTCCCTCTGCTCCCAAATAAAACAAAATAAACAAACAAACCAAAAAGAACCATTTCAAGCTCTGATAATATCATTATTGCATTTAGGAGTCCCTGTCTCCCTGTCCTTCCTCTTTCCTTGACTCAACCCACTTTTACTCCCTATGCTAAAGCCAACTGAACTACTTGTGCCTCCTTCAAGCATAGGTTCTAAAACATCACCAGGATCTCATGATGGTAGTCTAAGTCAAGGAAAATATGATGTGCTTCCTCATTTATAGGTACGCCTATTGTAAGCACATCAAACATTAAAAAACAAACAAACAAACAAAAACACCAAATCTAAACATAGAGGGAATCAGGGGACCAGGATTCTGCTTCCAGGCTGAATTCCACTTTCTGCTAAGGTTATCTCATCTTCACTGAGCTTCAGTTTGCTTGTCTATAAAAGGAGGTGCTTAAATCAGGTGCCCTGCAATGTTTACGTATTCTCTGCTCTCACTGCCCATGAATCCATGAAGTGGTTCTGGAGAAATCACAGGGAATTGTGTAATTAATTCTGTACAGAAGATTTCCTCCTCTTGAGAGAAACTATCTCAAAGAAGTTGTGAAAGTCAAATAAAGGATAAAGTTCCAAATCCCAGCCAAGTTTAATGGATTTCACTGATGATATAACTAAAATCTAAAATATGTCATCTGTGCGATTTATATCAAATTACAAGTGAAAATTTAAATAATATGGTGAAACAGATGTTAAGTGAGACATTAATTTAAGATGCAAAGAGAGATTTAGCTCCATTTTGTTCCTGGGCAGAAATGAGGCTCAGGGGCAGAAAGTTTATGTAAATGTGCTTATATGAATGTATCCCGCGAAGGAAGCAAAAATTAGTTTCTTAGTACCTCATTTTCCCTCATCTGTTAGATAAAGAAATAACTCATAAAAAGTCTGAGAAATATCGGTACCTGAAATCACCAGCTTCTAGAGAAATACCTTGAAATTATTCAATCTCTCCCTCTTTCTTTCTTCCAAAAGACTCAAGAGTTCCTTCCACACTTTGAAATTGACACCCAGGTGGGGTGAAATCACTGTAATAAAGCTAGAGGAAGAAGAACTCTGGTTTTATTCCACTCACTCAACATGGGCAGTGGAAGCACAAATGAGGGAAGGTAATGCTTTTCACAATTCTAATGTTTTATTCAGGAGAAAACTTCAACATTTTAAAAAGCTATGTTTACACACACCATGGACTCTGCTCTACCCAATCAGGCCTTAATCAGGAATTACATTGAAAGCTGAAAAATTATTATGTATTGTTCAAAAACATTCATTTAAAAATGTGTTTTAGGTTCAGAAGCAAACTAGCAAGAATCTTTTAAGAAGATTCTAGTATTCACTCAAGATTTTTATTAGGAAAGTCATGTGTATTTAAGTGTTTTTTTAAAACTTGCTCTTTGTTATAAGTTTTAAGACAGGTAAATAATGGTAATTAGTGGGAAAATCACAGCTGCACGGTTACAATTAGGATTCTTCCATCGCTAAAATCTTTAAAGGGAAAAGCATATATCAACAGGATTTTTTCTTTAGAAATCTCACCAGCTGTGGCATGAAAGATGATTGGAGGGCTGAAGAGTGGGAAAGGACTATATATAGAAATAGAATATATGAGATTATTGTAACACTACAGACAAGAGTTAGACTTTTGATTGGTTAGGCAGAGAAGATTAAAAATACAAGATAATCACATATTTTTAGTAGGAAAAGAATTATGAGTGGTAATGTATTTGAAACAAAATAAATCTTAAAATAGAGCAAAAAATCTGAGAAAAATTCCTTCAGGTCTTATTCAAGTGTCATTTTTTTTTTCCCTTCCCTTCCCTTCCCTTTCC
>PVIW01004722.1:6572-85393 GCA_004026585.1 Noctilio leporinus | reverse complement strand
AGAAATGTTTTTTTATGAAGCTCCTCTTGTTTATTCTTTCCTTTATTTCCCTTGCCCTAGGAGAAATATCGGTAAAAATATCACTGTGTGGGATATCTGAAATTTTACTTCCTTTATTTTCCTTTAGGACTTCTATGGTGGCACAGCTTATGTTTAAGTCTTTTATCCATGACTTTTATCGGGTTTATTCTGGTGTATGGTGTAAGCTGGTGGTCTAGTTTAATTTTTTCACATATGCCCGTCCAATTCTCCCAACACCATTTGTTGAAGAGGCTATTTTTACTCCATTTTATGCTCCTGTCCCCTTTGTCAAATATTAATTGACCATAGAAACCTAGATTTATTTCTGATCTCTCTATTGTGTTCCTTTGATCTATGTATCTGTTCTTATACCAGTCCAGAGTGTTCTGATTACAGTGGCCTTGTAATATAGTTTGATATCAGGTATTGTGATACCTCTTAATTTGTTCTTTCTCGAGATTGCTGAGGCTATTCAGGGTCATTTTTGGTTCTATATACATTTTTTAAATATTTGTTCTAGATCTTTGAAATATATCATTGGTATTTCAGCAATTCCACTTCTAGGACTATACCCAAAGAATCTTGAAACATCAATTCAAAAGAACCTATGCAACCCCATGTTCAAAGCCACACTACTTACAATAGCCAAGTCCTGGAAACAGCCTAAGTGCCCATCAGTGGATGAATGGATCAAAAAACTTTGGTACATTTACACAATGGAATACTATGCAGCAGTAAGAAAGAAGGAACTCCTACCTTTTGAGATAGCATGGCTGAAACTGGAGAGAATTATGCTTAGTAAAATAAGCCAGGCAGCAAAGACAAGTACCATATGATCTCACCTAATACAGGACCCTAATGACCAAAACAAGCACATAAGCAAAATAGAACCAGAGGCATGGAACTAAAGAATAGACTGACAGTGACCAGCGGGGCTGGGAAGGGGAAGAACAGGGAAAGAAGGGAAATGCTGTATTAAAGGAACTAGTACAAATGACCTTGGAAAACAGAGTGGGGACTGACTATGGGAAAGAGGAGGGGGTGGGCAAAGCAGGGAGAGCAATGGAGGAAAATGGGACAACTGTAATAGAACAAAAATATAAATAAATAAATAAAATTAAACATTATTATAATTACATCTCAATTTAAAATATTATTTAATTTATAATAGACCTTAAATTTTAAAAAGATTTAAGAATGTCCCATATAGAAATTTTATTCCTACCTAGTATTGCACATTGCATTTAATTCTCAAACCTCTTTAGCCTCCTTTAATCTGGAACTGTTCTTTATTCTTTATCTTTTGTTAACTTTTTTTTCGTACTGACCACTTGTTTTGTAATACATCCTTCAATTGGGTTTTGGAATGTAGAATATTAGGAGGCATACAATATCAGTTTGTTCTATTATTAATAAGCTAGGAAGGGTGGAAAGAAAAAAATACGTATGGAGTTGGTCAAAAAGTTCTTTTTTTATTTTTTCATACCATGGCTGTAGTACTGCTTAGCTATTTTTAATTAACTTCATTTGAAACAATTTTGTTAGATTGTATTAAGTTCTAAAAATAGAAGTGAAATATGGACAGATTCCTATGAATTAAATGCAAATACAAGAGGCTTTCTTTAACTTATTCAAACTGTGAGTATAGGACTTTAGAAAAACCTCAAGGGTCACTAAAAATTAAGGAAGCAAGAGATGAACAACAGAAGGTGAGTTATTAAGGGCAAAGATATGTTTATAAACTTCCAACAAATACAAATAACTGTAATTTTAATATAAATCTAGAGAGTTTAAAGTAGATAATATTTAGGTAAATAAGTAAATTGTTTTTACACAGGAAAAGGAATTGTTGAGAATTTATGAAATTTAACTTAATTTAGACACCCAATGGCAATCACAGGGTCTCCACCTCAGTGAAACTCTTCTTCAATTGTCATGTAGTATAGCTTATTCTGCCACAAATACTAGTTAAATGCAAAAACAAACAAACCATGAAATATGTAGCTGGAAATTTTGTCACTAGGAATAATAAAGAAGGAACAGACCAGAAAATCCCAAGTCTGTGTAGAAAATATCAAGAATGAGTGTGGGCAGAGACTGAGCAAGAAGTTCCATAGTATGAATGGAACTAGACCACTGGATCATAAGGGCCTTAAGGGTATAGACTATAGTTGATCTCTGGTTACAGTTTTAAAAAAAATCAATGTCTAGCTTCAAATATGATACCAAGAAATCAAATTAAAACTCCATATATAGCCTAGCACATGCAACAAGACTGCTGCTTCCATTTTTATTTCTACACCCCTATTAGTACTTAACTTACAATTATCAAATCTAACTAATGTGCAGAATTTCAGAGATAAAGAACCAAGATCATCATTTAGTTCAGTTCCCTCAGTTTCAAGTGAGAAAAATGAAGTGATTAAAGTTAATTGACTTGCCCAAAGTTACCCAATAGTAACATTTTTAGTGATCTGACAGGCTTGGAAGACTAGGACACTGGTAAAGATGTCACAAAGGCATCACTATCAAATAACACCTCCCAGAGAGCACAGAGAATACTGGACTTGTAATCAGAAAACTTGTAAGTGAAATTGTAGGCCTGCCTCTTACTTTCTATCAGACCATGGCCTATCACTATCATGCTCTATAAAAAAGGGAATAAGATCTACCTCATAAAAATGTTATATATATGCAATGCAGAAGTGCTTAGTAAAAAGCAATGAATATTAAAACTTAGGATGTAACATTATGATGATCTTATAGTCACAATTTGATTAAACAAATGTAATATTTTTCAAGTAAGCAGACTGTCACATGGACGTATGGCAGGTTGCTTATAAACCCAATTCTCATGCTTCAGAAAAGATGATGCATATATTTAAATCTGTATGATTAGATGATGCCTTTAAAGAGTCTTAATTTTCATTTGATTACGGAAAAATTTCAAGCATGTATAAACTAAATAGAATATAACAAATTGCCATATACTTATTAACCAGCTTCAATATTTTCAAAATTCTGCCATTCTTATTTTTTATTGTGGTACAGTACACATGACAAAATTTACAATTTTAACCATTCTTAAGTGTACAGTTCCAGTGGCATTAAGCACATTCACATGTTGTGACTACCATTCTTATATCATCTAAATCTCCACCCATTCCCCACCTATCCATTCCATGATTATGAGAATCTCACTTTTTAAATCAAACATCTAACATTTCAATTTCCACATGAATTCACATGCAGATTTCTTTTCTTTAAATCCTCAGTTCCTCCTTCATGAGAATCATAACACCTCTCTCTCAAAGGTGCTGTAAATATTAAAGAATGCACTGTAATAACACATAGCAGGTACTCAATAACTTAGCTTGCTGCCAGCATCGTTCCTGTGTTCTGACTGTTCCCAGAGAAGATGTGCTGATAACACAATGAATTCTATCTGAGAGTTGAAATTTTAGTTAAAGTATTTTCTTGACATTTCTTCATTGTTCCCTTTACCTTCTCTAGGTAGAACATATAAACCTAATTAGGTTTCCAATATGATAATGGTCTTTGTAGAGAAGTAATGAAGTTCTCTATATTTTAGTGCTAGCATTTAATAATAAAAGAAATAAATTCTAATTGCCTAAATGAGGAGCTTCTCAACACATGGCAGCAGCTTGTTCAAGTATATTGTTGGGCAAATCAAAACCAGTTTTGACTTTGAGTCACTGGGAGGGACACAGGAAATCACTGACTACTCTCTTCTGGGCCACTGCTCTGACTAGGCTCTTAGGCTCTCTCGTCTCTCTGACAGATTCTTCTCAGCCTCATTTCATTCACCTGCACTAAATGGAAAGCTATTCCTAAGACCTGCTCCTCAGCCTTGAGGGTTTTTTTTTTAACAAGCTCTAATAAATGACATTTATATGACCTCAGCCTCTCTATGAGCTGCTCTAAAGTCAACATTTCCAGCCCATAATTCTCTGACTCCAAGAATCTTCTGAATTCACTATCATTCCCCTGGACTCCTTTTCCCTCCAGAAATGCCATGATGGTGCCATCACACGCCTGGTCGTCCTGTCTTAAACTAGAGCAGCTGGAGCCTCATCCTCACAGTTTTAAATCCCCAGCTCCGTATACCCAGTTCAACTTCAAAGATGTGTGATTTCTCCTTAGAAATATCTCTTATTTGCTCCACTTTTTTCCAAACTCCACTAATTAGGAACATTGCAGCTTCACAACCTAATTAATACAATAGCTAATGTGGTCAATCAAATATAATTTCTCGCATATAGTGTTAAATCACAAAACCAGAATTCTGACCTCTAGGAATTGTGAGTCATGCCTCAACATTCCTTCAACTAACACTTAGGAGAGTTTTAAAAGACATAAATCCTTTTTCTGAGCCAGAAGAAACAAAGTTCTCTTTATTGGTAAAGCATGTTATTTTATAACTAGGTCTGAATAATGCAAACATCTGATAATCTTCAGAGAAATCACACCAACAAAATCTGAGTGCAATCTGGGCCCTCTCAAATACAGCTCACATTTCCCTAATTTTACAGTCTCTATATAAAAACTTACACTCCCACTATTACATTTAGAGAGCCCTTCAAAAGTGCCATAAAGTTCCAGTCCTGATAGCCTCCAATTATTGCCCTAGCTACATAGCTCTGAAGTTCCAGTTTACTACCTTAACATGCAAGCTAGAGCTTATCTTAACTAAGAACATTTATCTCTAATGACTGTTTCCATGCCAAGTTCCCAACTATACAAAATGGCTAACTTCCAGATTTTAGGTTTCTTTTCAGTTTTTCTTTTGCAGTTTAGTAGAGTCTAGACATTTAACCTCCCTTGTGACTCTTCCATCAGAGTATACTCTAATTTATGCTCACTCCAGGGCTCAAAGTTTTGATAATATGCATGCGCAGATACATTAACAAATACATTCTCTATAGTTTCATTTCTTTAGTAAATCTTAGACATAACCTTAATGTCTTCTCATAAGTGAGTAGAAGAGTAGGTGAGTGTACAGATGAAAAACAATGGCCATGAGCTGTTAATTCTTGAAATCAAATGATGGGTTCATTATACAATTCTCACTTCATTTTTACATATATTTAAATTTTTTCCATATATATATTTTTAATTAAGGTACATACCTACTATGAATACAGGGTGGGGCAAAAGTAGGTTTACAGTTGTTTATACAGAAAATAACACAATAATCAAGAAATAATACAAGAATAAACTGTTGTATGGACTCACAACTGTAAACCTACTTTTGCCAACCCTGTATAACATAACATCAGAAACAATTAATATTGATCGATCTGTACTCCCAGAAATGGGCTATGATATGCTGTTAAGTGAAAAATAACAACAGGAAGAATAGTATGGCTCCATTTGGGAGTTTTGAAAGCTCTGTGTGTTTATGAATATGTATGTTTACATATCCAGGGATAAAGGTCTGGACAGAGACCCACCAATCTGACAGCTAATTCTGGAAATTATGAGGGATAAGAGTGGATGATCATGTCTTTACATAATGCAAAAAGGTTTAAGGTTTTATCAAAATCTATAAATTTAGAAAATATTAACAACTAAAAACCTTTGTGCTACAGAGACCTGGAGGCTGTATTTCTGGGAGTATTAAGTATTAAGTACTAACAAAATCCATTTATGGCAAAGCATATTGAAAGTAAAATCCACTTTTCTGAGCTCCTACTCTCTCAAGGCATTGCCTTTTCCTACTTGTCTGGGTCTACTTTCTGCTACATCCTCGCAGAACAGATGGAGGAAAACCAGACCCTTTAGTCTGGTCCAAATACTTAATTTTCTTCAAAAGTGTGATCAGAGTCAATTTGTGTTTCCATGACAACCAGTAGCTGTTTGACCCAAAGACACTCTTACTAGTCCCCTATTGGTACTACAGGATCTTCGCCTCTCCTTGCTTTTCTTACCTACTAATTCTTAGAACCTCCAGGTACTACTTTCCCTTCCTTTTACTACCTCCCCACCCATGTCTGGGTCCAGTGCCTTGTTCTATCATAGCACCTGTCATATTATACTGGAATTGCTTACTTTGCTTCCTCTGTAAGACTGTAAGAGGGCTGCAACCAGGGGTGGATCCAGGTTTTGTGGGATCTGAAACTAATACAATTTAGGAAGACTTCTTTAAAAAATATGTTATAAATACAAAATTGTTAGACATGTACATTTATTTATAAAGAGAAAAGAAATCACAACAGGCTACTGAAGCTTTAAAGATTAATATCTCTCTCTTATGAGGCTTCTTTTTTTGTTATTGTTGTTGTTTTTTCTTGTGAGACTTCTATGGACATTTTACCAGAAATGCTTAAAATAGGAATGTATCCTAACTGCAACCTGGCTTTCATTTCTCATTACTATTATTCACAGGACCTATGCAAATGGTGAGACCCAAAATCTAAATTCCATTAGCTTCATCATAAATCTATGTTTGTCTTCTTCATTGCTGAATTATCAGCAATTAGCTTAGTATATTACATATATTAGGTCTTCAAAATATAGCTGTGATGCATGAAAGTAAAGGATGGATGAATTGATTACTAAGCCCCTATTATATACTCTTCAATGGCTTAAAATGAAAGACTACTGAATAATCTAACCCTTGCCTTCCTCTTCAATGGCCTCTTGAATTTCTTCTCTCTACTGTATATACTCAATTAAAGTGGCCTTCTCTTGCCACCTCAGGACCTGTCCATAGGCATTTCCTTATGTCTAGTCCCCTCTTCCCATCCCCTTACCTCTGTTCTAATGCTACTTTGTCAAGAAATACTTTTAGCCTTAAATCTTCCAGTCATCTCACTCAGTATTTCCTACTTCTTCAAAACATTTTTGACAACTGTAATTACAGAATTTTAAACAAAAGTAATTTAATATCTATTTGGCTGCTGGAATGAAAACTTCTTGAAGGTAGGGGTCAGTGTGTTTATTTATTTATTATTTCCCCAGTTTACCTCAATGCTGTGTACACAGTAGGTGCCCAATAATTATTTGTAGAATGAGTGAGGATGAATACTAAAGAGGATACAACTCTGGGTATGGATTAAAGGAAATATAGTATCTAACTAACATCAAAGACAACCACTGGCCAAAGGAAGCAATGTATAATAGCAGCTAATATTTGTTGACTACAGGATGCTAGGCTTCATAGTAAACCCTTCATATGTAGTTATTTTATCATCAGAGCAACCTTATAAGCAAGCAGATGTTAAAATCAGCTTGTTAATTTCTACATAAAGTCCTGCTGGATTTTGATTGAGATTGCTTTCACTCTACAGATCACTCTAAAAATCATACTGTTGTCTTAATAGTAAGTACTGCAAACCATGAACACTGCAAGTATCTTCATTTATTCAGGTACTATTTGACTAATCTGTGTTTTGTAGTTTTCAAACATGCAGATCTTACACATATTGTTTTAGAGCTATACGTAATTGCTTTATGGTTTGAAATGCTACTATAAAATATACTATTTTTAGATATCAGTTTTTCAATTGTTCTTGATTAGGATATAGAAATATAATTTCATGTTAATCTTATATCTTGCAATCTTGCTAAACACACACCAATTTCAGTGGTATTCTTCTAGATTCTTTAAAATTTTCTATATAATCATGTTGTCTGTGAATAAAGATAATTTTACTTTTTTTATTCTAATCTGGATGCCTTTTATTTCTCTTTCTTGCCTATTGTGCTGCTGAATAGAAGTGGTTTAAGTGAACATCCTTGCTGTGTTCTTTATTCAGGAAAAAAAAACAAAACATTTAGTCTTCCAGCATTAAGCATTACAGTGGGTTTTGCAGATGCTCTTTATAAGGTTGAAAAAAATTCCCTT
Organism: Noctilio leporinus; assembly: GCA_004026585.1. Classification (NCBI taxonomy): domain Eukaryota; kingdom Metazoa; phylum Chordata; class Mammalia; order Chiroptera; family Noctilionidae; genus Noctilio; species Noctilio leporinus. Next base: position 77,502 of record PVIW01004722.1, on the reverse strand, counting down.
ATATTCCTAGCTTACTGAGAGTTTCATCATTAATGGATGTTGAATTTTGTCAAATTTTTTTTCTGAATCTATTGATGAACATAGTTTTTTCTGATTTAGTCTGAGGAACATTGTTTTAGAATGCAGAACAAGTCTTGCATTCTCAGGATAAATGTCATTTGATCATTTTTTCATGTAGTTGGATTTAGTTTAACATTTTGGTAAGGATTTCTGATTCTATATTCATGAGGGATATTGTCCTATAGCTTTCTTTTGTAGTCATGGTTTTGTCTGATTTTGATATTGGCCTAATGTTAGCATAAAATGAGTTGGGAAGTGTTTCCTCCTCTTCCATTTTCTTGAAGAATTGGTATATAATTGGTATTATTTCTTCCTTATGAGTTTGGGGGCATAAAACTGGTTTCTTAAGCCTTTTAGTTTTTCTTAATAAACCTGGCTAGAGGTTTGTCAATTGTTTTGATCTTTTCAAAGAACGAGCTTTTGTTTCATTGATTTTCTCTATTGTTATTCTGTTTTCTATTTCACTGATATGTGTTCTTATCTTTACCATTTCCTTCCTTCTACTTGTTTTGGATTTAAATTTGTCTTCATTTATAATTTTAAAATGTTGAAGCTTAGATCATTGATGCTTACATAAGCATTTAATGCTACAAATTTCCCTCAAAGCACTGTTTTATCTGTATTCCATGAATTTTAATATATTGTAATATTTATTCTGTTTTAAATATTTTACAATTTCTTTGTGACTATGGATTCTTTAGATATGTCTTGTTCAAGTTACAAATTTTTGAGAAACTTAAAAATATCTGGAGAATTTCCAGATATCTGTTATCAGTTTCTAGTTTAATTCCATTCTAGTCAGGGAACATACTTTATTTGATTTCAGTCCTTTCAAGTGTATTAAGACTTGGCCTGGATTTATGGCCATAATATTGTCTATATTGGTGAATATTCTGTATGCACTTGAAAAGAGTATGATTTTGCTGTTGTTGGTTTGAGTGTTCCATAAATGTCAATCAAATGAAGCTGGGTGATAGTGTTGCCAGGTCTTTTATATCCTTATTGATTTTCTGTCCACTTAATCAATTATTGTGAAAAGAGTATTGAAGTTATCAAATAGAAATGTGAATTTGTCTACTTCTCCTTTCAATTCTATCTGGTTTTGCTTTATATATGTTGAATCTCCATTGTTATCTACATACATATTTAGGATTGTTCTGGATATTTTGATGAATCAACCCCTTTATCGTAATGTAGTGTTCCTATTTACCCCTGACAATATGTGCTTTTCTAAAGCCTACTTTGTCTCTTTTCAATAAAGCCAGTCCAGTTTTCACTTGATGACTATGGTTCTTTCTCATAAATCTTCGGGCACTACCCAAGGAAAATGCTACATTAATATCAGACAATCTTGTTAGGGGTAACTCTTGCTCACCCTCAATCCACAAGGAATATTATTCAGGGAGGAGTTAGTTAGCTATAGGAGATTACCTGGCAATAATTTGAATTGTACTAACCCTTTTTTATTTTGAAATGGAAAGAAACCATGAAGGACTTCTCCAGGAATTCTCAGATTTTACAGTGCACAGGAATCACCTATGAACATCTATTAAAAATACAAATAGCCCTGGCCAGTGTGGCTCAGTGGATTGAGTGTTGGCCTGTGAACCATGGGGTCTTGGTTTGGTGCCTAGTCAGGGCACGTGCCTGGGTTGTGGACCAGAGGCAACCACCCATTGATGTTTCTCACCCTCTCTTCCTCCTCCCTTCTCTTCTCTCTAAAAAAAGTGAATAAATAAAATCTTTTTTAAAATACAGATAAATATGGCCCACACTCTGAGATTCCTGTGTTAGTACCCAGGAATCTGCCATTTTAACAAGCCACTTCAGGAAAGTCTGAAGTAGGTGGTCCATGAACCATACTTGAGAAATACTTGTCTAATTTGTACTCTATAAAGCAGCATTTTCTAGAAAAACAAATGTCATACAAACCACATATGTAAATTAAAACTTTTTGGTAGATCCATTAAGAAAAGAAAAAAGAAAAATAGATAAAATGAATTTTAAAAATATATTTTTAACCCCATACATCCAAAATATTATCATTTTGACATATGGTACTAAATACATTTCAAGTACTAAACAGCCATATGTAGCTGGTATATGAAACAGCATAGATTTAAAGCAATGTTTCTCAATTTCTTGGATGAGGACAGTCACCTTGAATTTTCTTCTTTTTTTCTTTGAATGTTTATGATAAAGATTAATAAGCTTCTTCCTCAATTGTCAGGGTCCACCTGGGAAAACATCAAAACTTGGAGTCCCACGTGGGCTAGGCTAAGTCTGTAAGACCCCGAACAGAAAATCAGGGAAGGCTGGTTACGTACATGTTTCCATGTTATAACCATTGACCCTGAGATTGAAAGTATTACTTCTCCAAAGGAGTAATAGATGCTGTAAAATAATTGTATCAATTGTATTAGTTATTAAAATAGAAAATCCTTTATCTTGTGAGTTCCAAATTTTTGTCTCTCCATAAATAACCATTGTTGCTATCAGCATTTATAAGGTAGTATTTTCCATAGGACAATTCCCTGGACTTTGTTTGTGAATTAATTTATTAACAAATGGTTATGATCATTATATGTTTAATGGTATTTTTTATTTCACTATGTGTTTGCTTTAATCAACCAAGAAGTGCTTGAAAAACGTTAAGATAGCCGATTTGGCCATGTTTGAAATAAAGCATTTTAAGTTCATTGGTAGAACATGGTCCCGACATTGTTATTCAAAGAACAGACCACTAATTTAAGCACATGCTTATATATAAACTCATTTCAACTCCTTATGGTAATTCTTACTATCCTAATTTCAAAAAATAGGGGGAAATAAAAGTCTAGAGAGGCTAAATTATTGTCTAAGTTTTCTCTGCTAGTAATTGGTGGAGCCAGAGTTTGAATTTTTTAACCCAAAAGGCCTCATAATTAAAATGTTTTATGTAAATTTTCACAGATTGAATTGATCAAATGTATTACTAAGTACCTTTTGATGTTACTACAGTGATATTTTTAGTTTAATTTTCCAGTTGTTGGTGGCTATTATGTTGGTGTTGGTGGCAACACCAATCAAATTATATTTGATTTTTTATATTGACCATGTAGCCCACAAATCTGATAAATACAGTACTACCTGTATTTTTGTAGATTATACAGATCCAATCAATATAAAACATAATTGTCTATTACTTTGTTCTATGCCAAGTAAAAATAACCACATGGATGTTCATAAATTTAAGAGGCCAAGAGTTATGAGTAGGCTATTAGTCTATCCAAGAACAACCAAAGGGAAAGGCCTGACTTATTAAAATACCAGAAATAAAGAAAACACCCAATTAAGGAACATATAACAGCAGGCATACCAAGCTGCAATTTATGACCTGCTTTTCATTTGGGCTACTCTATGTATTATGATGCTCCATAGTGAGAAGGAACAGATTTATTTACTTAACTATGATAAACAATTTTCTTCAGCAATAGAGAAATCAGCCAGTAAAATAGCTGTTATTTATTGTTTCTGAATGTTGTCTTTGCCCCTTCCTGTTTACCACCCAATATAACTTTTTATTATATTATACATTAGTGGTTAAAAACATTAAAATAACTCTGAGATTTTCATTCTTGTCATGCTGCATAAGATTACCTTCCTGTTGTTAGAAAAATTTGAAGGTATTAGAGAGTTACAAAGATAGGTAGGACCTAAGGGAAGATCTATGAAAACAAGGATACCTTACTGGGGTTAACTGAATATGTTTCCATGATCTTCTCAAAGCATTTGCTGCTTCAAATGCAGTACAAAGTCGAGAAGCTGCATAGTCAAGGAGAAAGCATCATCTAAAGGGGTCAGACAGTGAGCAGTTTCCAACAGTCTCATAGTACTGGGGTATGACATTTGTCCCAAGCTCTCTGTTGGGATGTTGAAAGGATGCATGCTAAGAATTAGAACAAACCAGAAATAGAAGTCCTCACAAAGACTGAAACAAGTTTTAAGTCAGCCCAGTCCTAAATAGGGTTAAGATAATTAGTCCCCTACTCTGTCTTACTTTCCTCCAAAAGTAAGTACTTTCTGGAGGAAAAGGACATGAGAGTGTGCTGGTCTGTGCTGTTAACTTTGTGAAGTTGGGAACATTTTCCCGAACTTGTTCTGAAATAGAATTGGCAAAAAAAATGGAATTTATGGAAGATTGGAAAGGCAGGAGATAAGCAACTGCCATTACACTCTAAAGGATTTTTTTCATGGTCGAAAGTTATAAAAAATGCAAAGGTGCCTAATGGGTTCTGGTTATCTATGCTCCTGGGAGTGTGGGGTTCAAAATACACAAAGCAGTACAACAAATGACAACAACAGCACAAAAGATGGGAAATAGATAAATGGATTTAAAGGAGTTAATGGTCCTTGTATTCTCCAGTAAATTATAAAAGTACTAACATATTATAAATCAAGAATGTAAGCCACAATTTCATAGGTAGTCACTAAAAAGTTGTAAAATAATATTTTAAAACTACCTAGTAGGGGGAAAATGAAATACCAAAAGTAATGAATTTTAAAATTCAATAAAGAAAACAAAACAACAGAGGAGATAGGATTAGAAAACAGTAAGAGGCCAATGTAAACCCAAACATAAGAAACAATATTCAATGGAAAGGGATTAAGAATTCCAGTTGAAATTTAGACAAAGACTGTCAGCTGTACAGAAAAATGATGCCCACTATATATTACTAAGAAAAGACAAACTTTAAATATAAGTATAGAAAAAGTAGTAGAGTAACAGGGTGGAGAAAAATACCATGCAAACTAAAAAAAGTTGTGTGTACTTCTGCAATGAAAAGAGAAAGATGGTGTGGTAGGATGGATAATGGCTTCCCTCCCCTGCCAAGATACCCTTCCCTCATCCCCGGAACCTCTGAATTTGAAGTTGTGATCTAATTGTGAATCTTGACATGGGAGATTATCCTGGATTATCTGGATAGGTCTGATTTAAGTAAAAGACTGTAAAAAGTGTGCAAGAGAAGTCAGAAGGCAATGTGATAATAGCAGCAGAGGGACAGATAGAAATAGACTTGAATATGCTTCACTGCTGGCTATAAAGATTAGAAATAAGCCACCATCCAAAGGACGTGGGCAGCCCCTCTGGAACCTGAAAGAGTGGCAAAACAGTTTCTCCCTTGGAGCCTCTAACAGAATATACTCTGGGGAACCCATTTTAGAATTCTCATCTCTAATATTGCAAGATAATAATTTGCATTGTTTAAAACTACTAAATTTGTGGTAATCTGTTATAGAAGAAATAGAAAATAATATAGATGGATTACTATAGAGAAATAATGATTAAAGGGTAAACTCACAAAGAAGATATAATAGTTTTATATTTTCATGCCTATAAAAACATAAACTCACTATATAAAGCAAAAGTTAACACCCTGAACAGCATACATAATCACGCCTACAAATCATAGTGGGGGATTTTTAGCATAGTACTAACAGTAGTAACCTTAATAAGCAAGTAAAAATGATCAACAAGTATAAATAATATTTAAAGAACACAATCAACAAACTTTACATTATCAATATTTAAAGAACCCTGAAACAGAAAAAGAAAACATGCTTTTCAATGAACATTTACCAAAATAAAACACATGCTGAGTGCCTGCTTTGGCAGCACATACACTAAAATAAAACACATGCTGGGTCAAAAGGCAAGTCTTAAAATTTCAAAGGGCTTAAGAATGTGTTCTTGATGGTAGAATTAAATAAAAACTATTTTAAAAATAACTAGAAATTAAGCAATATCCTTAAAAAATAATCCATAGTCCAAAGAATAGATCAAAAATGAAATTAGAAAATATCTTAAATTGAGCAATATTTTTAAAAACTTGAAAATTCAAGGGATGTACTTAAAGCATTATACAGGTAAAATGAGAAAATTTTAGTCTTAAATACACATAGAAAAAAGTCTAAAAGAAATGATTTAAGCTTTCATCTAAAGAAGTTAGGAAATGAACAACAAACTAAACCCAAGCAAATACATTGAATAAAATAATATAATAGTAGAAATCAATAAATACAAAATAGGCATAAAATAGAAAAAAACCAACAAGACCAAAATTAGGTCCTTGATAAGATTAATAACATTAATAACTCTTGGAAAATCTGAACAATAAAAAAAGAGAATATACAAGTAACAATATCAAGATTTAAAACAGGCACATCATACTAATGTATGGCATTAGTAATACATGAAGATAAAATGAGGTCAACTTTTTCCAGAAGATTTGTAAATATAGATCAAATGGATGAATTCCTATAAAATCAATTTACCAAATTGACATAAAAAAGAAATATAATCAATGAAACAAAATTCAGAGCCCACATATAAACCCACACATGTGTGGCCAAATATTGCATTAGGCAAAATGTCTGTTCCATTTATTCCATAAAATAAAAGATGCATCTTTCATTTTCACCAATAACTTTATTGATTTTTGAGTATATAGGCTATCTCCCATATTGGCTTCTAGTGGGTGGAGGCCAGGGGTGCTGTTAAACATCTTCAATGCATAAGACAGCCCCAGAGCAAAGATTTATTTGGCCAAAATATTAATAGTACCAAAAAACTTTGCAAACCCCTTTTGACATGTTTGGTAAATCACAGCATTTTCTTCATACACTGCACAAATCTTTTTTATCTTTTTTATTTTCTTTTTCTTTTACCTTTTTACCTTTCTTGAAATAAAATACACTATGTCAAAAAATGTTGCATATTTTCTTCCATCTTCAATATTAAAACAGCTGCACAAAATTCACCAATTTTGGTAAGTTTTTTTAAATGCATGCTGATATGACAGCTGTCACATACAAGCTAACAAAATTGTTTAGAATGAAGTTAAAGACAATTAAGCATGACTATAGAGCCACTGTACAGAGAGAAAAAAAAAAAAAAAAGGAACAGACTCTTTGGCCAACCTAATAATATATGAGAAAAAACCAACAATATACAGTGGGAAAAGAACAGTCTCCTCAGTAAATGGTTTTGGGAGTACTAGACAGCCACATGCAAAAATAAATAAGTAAATAAGACTGAACCTCTGTCTTACACCATACAGAAAAATTAACTCTAAATAGATTAAAATTTTAAACACAAGACCTCAAACCATAAAGCTCCCAGAAGGAAACTTAGGCAGTAAGCTCCTTGACATAGGTCTTGGAGATTATATTTTTCAATCTCACACCAAAAGTAGAAGCAATAAAAATAATAAACCAATGGGACTATACTGAACCAAAAAAACTTCTGCACATCAACAAAATGAAAAGGCAACCAACTGAATGGGAGAAATATTTGCAAATCATATATCAGGTAAGGGGTTAATATCCAAAATACATTAAGAACTCACACAACTCAACAGCAAAAGAAAAGAAAAGAAAAGAAAGGACAATCAGGGAAACATAACAGGGTTAAATAGCAATGGAAAAACTACAATAAAAATTAAATTAAATTACGCTCTGGCTGGTGGCGTAGTGGATAAGGTGCAGGCCTACAAACCCAAATGTTGCTGGTTTGATTCCCCAGCCAGGGCACGTAACCAGGTTGTAAGCCAGGCCTCCAACCAGATCAGTGGCTGGAGAAAGATGAAAGGCAACTATACATTGATGTCTTTCTCCCTCTCTGCCTCTCTCCCTACCCCTCTCTCTCTGGAAATAATAAATGAAATCTTTAAAAATTTTTAAAAATGAAATGAAATTTTAAAAAGAAAAGAAAGAAAGCAATCTGTTTTAAAAATGGACAGAGGATCTGAATAGACATTTTTCCAAATTAGACTTACTGATGGTTGATAGTAGTATATAAAAAGATGATCACCATCACTAATCATCAAGGAAATACACATCAAAACCACAATGAAACATTATCTCATACTTGTTAGAATGGCTATTATAAAAAAGATAAGAAATAACAAGTGTTGACATGGATGTGAATAAAAGAGAACTGTTGTGGGAATGTAACAGTATAGTTGCTATGGAAAACAGTATGAAGATTCCTCAAAAAATTAGATATAAATCTATCATATGATCTAGCAATTCTCCTGATTATTCATCTACAGAAAACAAACTCTAACTTGAAAAGATATGTGTAACCCCACATTCACTGAAGCATTATTTATAATAACAGAGATATGTAAATAACCAAAGTGTCCACCGATGGATGAATGGATAAAGAAAAAATACATACAATATAATACTACTCAATCATAAAAATGAATGAAATCTTACCATTTGTGACAACATGGATATATCTTAATTAAATGCTTTATGCCAAGTGGAATAAGTCAGACAGAGAAAGACAAATATTGTATGATATCACTTATAAATGGGACCTAAAAACAAGCAAACAAAAATACACAAAAAACAAGGTCATTGATACAGAGAACAAACAGATCAGTGGTTGACTGAGGTGAGTATGGCAGGTTGAGGAGATGGCGTGGGAGAAATGTGTAAAAGGTCTCAAAGGTTACAAACTTCCAGTTATCAAATAAGTAAGTAATGGGGATGTAATGTACAACCACAGTGGCCATAATTAATAATGCTGTATTGCATATTTGCAAGTTGCTAAGAGCATAGATCTTAAAAGTTCTTATCACAAGAGAAAAAGGTTTTGGTAAAGATTAAGATAACAGATTTTGACTAGACATTGTAATGATCACTTCACAAACTATACAAATATAATGCTGTCAATTATATCTCAATTAAAATTTAAATAGAAATATAAGTAGTCTAGCCCTGGCTGGTGGCACAGTGGATAAGGCGCTGGCCTGGGAACCCAAAGGTCACTGGTTTGATTCCTCAACCAGGGCCATAACCAGGTTGCAAGCCAGGTCTCCAGCCAGGTCTCCAGCCAGATAGATAGCTGGAGGCAGGTGAAAGATAACCACATATTGATGCCTCTCTCCCTGCTCCTCTCTGGAAATAATAATAAAATCTTTAAAAAAAAGAAAGAAATATAAGTAGTCTAATATCTTAAAATTTTTCATCTGTAACTTAAAACATTCCTACAAAATCTAATTACATGACTTAACTGGTAAATTCTCACATTAAGAAACAATAACCTTACATGAAGTCTTTAAGAAAATTAAAATAAAGAGGAAATACTTCCCAATCCATTTTAGTGATGAAGTATGTAACCTTGATTTTAAAACCTAACAAGGATACTACATGAAGAAAAAATACAAGTCAGGCATTCCCATGAATTTACAAGGTCTGTCCAGAAAAAGTCCAACCTGGCAGCCAGGAGGCAGGATGGGAATGCACATGTGTGAACAATGATGACTTTACTAGTCAGTGAGTGCAATAGATAATGCTGAGTGAGCATGTGTACCATGTGGCTACCACTTTCAAATGACTAAGCAAGTAGAGCAACAAATCTGCATCAAATTTTGTGTTAAGCTTCAACATTCCTCCATAGAAACTATTCAGATGATTCAGAAGGCTGCAGTTATGGGCAGCTGGTGATTAGCAGCTGCATCACAACACACCTGCCCACACATCACATGTCATGCAGAGTTTTGTGGCAAAACGTCAAATCAACCAGGTGACTCAACACCCCCTACTGCCCAGGTTTGGTGTCCTGTGACTTTTGGCTTTTCCCCAAATGCAAATTACATTTGAAAGAGATTTCAGACCATCAATGAGATTCAGGAAAATAAGACAGGGCAGCTGATGGAGACTGGGCAGAACTGTGTGAGCTTCTAAGGTGTCTACTTTGAAGGAGACTGAGGCATCATCCTGTATACAATGTTTCTTATGCCTTCTTCAATAAATGTTTCTATTTTTCATGTTATATGGTTGGATACATTCTGGACAGACATTGTATTCCTAAAAGTGGAATTGCTAGGTCAAAAGGCAGTTCCTTTTTTAATTTTTGGAGGAAACTCTATTGCTTTCCACAATGGTTGCACCAATCTGCATTCTAGCCAACAGCGCACTAGGGTTCCTTTTCTCCACATTCTCACCAGCACTTGATGTTTGTTGACCTGTTAATGATAACCATTTTTGCAAGTATGAGGTGGTATCTCACTGGTTTTAAGTTGCATCTCTCTGGTGGCGAATGTCATTGAGCATTTTTTCACATGTCTGTGGGTCCTCTCTATGTCCTCCTTGAAGAAATATCTAATCAGGTCCTTTGCCCATTTTTCAATTGGATGTTTGTCCTCCTGGTGTTGAGTTGTGTAAGTCCTTTATATATTTTGAAGATTAAACCCTTATCCAATGTATTGGCAAATACTCATATGTAAAAATCCCAAGTATAATCTTAGCCAAAAAAATCTAACAATATCTTAAAAGAATAATACATCAGAACCAAACTGATTTTTTCCCAGGAATGCAAAGTTATTTTAATATTTAAAAATAAATCAATGTAATTCACCATGTGGGAAAAAAATTATATAATCATCTGAATTAAAGCAAAGCATTAGATAAAAAATCCATGTACAATAAAAATTCTGAACAAATGATAATTAAAAAAAACATCCTTAATATAATAACAGGTATCTACAAATATCTACCACAAATGTCATACTTCACAATGATAGAAAAGTGGAAGATTTCTCCCTAACATTAGAAATGAAATTAAGATGCCCATTAGCATTTCTTTTTTCAACTTTGTACTGGAAGTCCTCATCAACTAATAAGCCAATAATTAAAATTGAAGGCATAAGAAGAAGAAAGGAAGTAATAAATTTGTCATTCTTCATTAAAGACATGATTGTGTACATTAAAAATGTGGAAAACCTGCATATAAATTTTTAGAGTGAATAAGTAAATTAAGCAGAGTCACTAGACACATGTCAACACAAAAAAATCAATTGTATTCTGTATCTCATCAACAAACAATGATAAATGAAATTAGAGAAACGTAAGACTATCTCCAATATCATAATGCATATGAAACCAGATTGCTTTGAATAAATTTGAATAACTTCAAAGATATATAAGGCATCTACACAGAAATCTATGGCATATTGCTGAAAGTAAGAGATAAAGAAACGAATGGATACATCCCCTTCATGACTGGAAAAGCTAATATTAATTTTTCCCAACTGGTTTATAGATTAAATACACTCCAAATCAATCACATGCAGCTTTTTGTAAAAGCTGATCAGCTAATGCTAAAATTCATATGGTAATGTGAAGGCCAGGAGCTGACAAGGCAATGAAAAACTAAGTTGGAGAATTCATTCTACCAGAGATCCAGATGTATAAATCAACAATAATTAAGAATGTGTGATATTGGTATAAGGATAGACAAACAGGCCAATAAAACAACAGAGGGTCCAGAAGCATACCTACACCTACCTATCTGGACACTTGCTTTATAATAAAGGCTACACTGCTTATTATACAAGCAGGGGAAGGATAATTATTTTAATGGTGCAAGCAATTGGATATGCTAATAATGAAAATATTTTAACCTGCTTTTCCATTCCCACCTCATGCACAAGATAATTAATTCAATGGGTACTGCAGGTCTAAATGTAAAGGGTAAAATAATAAGATTCTCTAAAATAACACAGAATATTGTCATTACATTGAATAAGCAGTAATTTCTTGAACAAAACATCACTATCAGAAAGGAAAATGATTGATAAATTGAGCTACAACAAAATTAAGAATTTTTTTTAAAGAGTGGGAATTTCTTTTTCTTTTTTTTTTTCTTTTTTTTTAAGATTTTTTATTTATTATTTTTAGAGAGTGGAGAAGGGAGAGAGGCAGAGAGAGAGAGAGAAGGAGAGAGACATCAATGTATGGTTGCCCTTCACCTGCTTCCAGCCATAGACCTAGCTGGAGACCTGGCTTGGGAATTGAACCAGCGACCTTTGAGTTCACAGGCTGGCGCCTTATCCACTGTGCTACCAGCCAGGGCAAGAACTTCTTTTAATCAAAAGAAACCACTGAGCCAGTGAACAGAATACAGAGTGGGTAAGGATATTTATGATGCATGTAATCAACAAGGGGATTATATTCAGAATATATAAAGACAGAACACTTATTCAATAAGGAAAGACAGTTAATAGAAAATAAGTACACTTGAAAAGGCATTTTGTAAAAGAGGATTACCAATAGTTAACAAACATTTGCAAAGGTGCTTAGCTTCATTAGTCATCTGTAAAATGCAATGAGATAACACCATCTACCCATGAAAATAGCTAAAATGAAAGACTGTCAATACTAAGTATTGGTGAGACTGTAAGAAAACTGGAACAGCTAATGGGTGTATAATCACTTTACGAAACTATTGGGCAATACATTATCTGATAAAATACCAATTTTATCCAATACTATTATTAATAGGCCCAAACTGAAGAAATCATAGATGTTCATCAATAACAAATATACTAAATAAACTTGGTATATACAAATAAGGAATACTATGTAACAATAATAATGAACAAACTATAGCTACATAAAATGTGAAGTCACAAAAATAATGTTGAGTGAAGGAAGCCAAACATTGAACAGTATATACTTGTTTCTGCATGCATAAAGTTCAAAACCAGGCAAAACTAACCTATGACATTTAAAGTTAGAACAGCAGTTTTTTTAAAAAAGAAGATTAAGGCTAAGGAGAGTGGTCATGGTGAGATCAGCTCAGCACTAGTAGTGATCTGCTTTCTAATCTGGGTGGTTAGTATTCAATGTACTCACTGTAAAAATTCATTTAGCTGATCACTAGTGCTATGTGCATTTTTCTGCATGTATGTTTTAATGAACAAATTTTTATTTTAAAACATCTCAAAATATATTCTGTCATTTTTAGTTCCTGTGGTACTTAAAGATTTTGTGTATGTGTTAATGTCTCTTACCATCACAGAGACCTGACTAAGTTAACAAACTGACACTTCATTTATTTATGTTTAAAATGAAGGAGTTAATCATTAGATGACTTCAGATGTTCATCTCATTTCTAATCTTTTATGATTTTATAAACTAGGGGAAAGATTCAGTCGCATTATGATTCTCATACTAAAATTACTTTATTCCCTTAAGCTACCCAGTTGGCCACCTGAAGAAGAAGTGATGGGAATTGCCTAGAATATTAAAACCACTTCATGAGTCAGTTATGTTTTTAAAATATCCTTCAGACAGACTTAGTTACTGCTATTTATTTCTCTTAAAACTCTTCTAATACCTTACTTCTAGTACAGCTATTAGCAGGCTGCATTGAAATTGTTGGCTTATTTCTCCATCTTCCTTAGTAGCCTGTGTATTTCATAAGAGTAGGAATTCTTTCCATAATTCCCTCCCTTTTACTCATTCAACAAATATTATGGAATACTGTATGTTAGGCACTGAAGCACAATATTATATTAGCAATGTAATATTGAGAAAAATGAGGATGATGTCTGTGTTCTGACATCCCTTTCAAAGGTAGGGTATCAATCCCACACATTACTCATTATCATACTCAAAATCTGCCCCTGTAATAATTACAACAAAAGAGAGATACATGTATATTACCAAAAAATGCATTGTTCTTTGTACTTTATCAATCCAAGAAGGTTCAATCCAGTGTTTGGATATATGTGAGGTGAGCAGAGGCAAAGAAGGTTTTTCTGATACCTTCAGCAACACTTGAGCTGAGCTTTCCTAAAGAAAAAAATAATTGTCATCCCACATCTTTATGGTCAATTAATATTAGACAAAGGAGGCAAGAGCATACAATGGAGTAAAGGCAGTATCTTCAATAAATGGTCTTGAGAGAACTGGACTGGTACATGCAAAAAAGAAAAGAAAAAAAGAAAAGAAACTAGACCACTATCTTACACCATTCAGCAGAATAAACACAAAATGGATAAAAACTTAAATATAAGTAGTGAAACCATAAAAATCCTAGAGGAAAACATAATCTGTAAAAGTTCAGATATCTCATGTAGCAGTATTTTTGCTGATATATTTCCTAGTGCAAGGGAAATAAAGGAAAAAATAAACAAATGGAACCACATTAAATAAAAAACTTCTACACAGTTACATAAACCATCATCAAAGTCAAACCAACTATACAGGAGAACATATTTGCCAATGTGTTCAACACCAGGAAGACAAACAATCCAATTAAAAAGTGGGCAAAGGATCTGATTAGACACTTCTTCAAGGAGGACATACAAATGGCCCATAGATGTATGAAAAGATGCTCAACATCAATAGCCATCAGACAGATGCAAATTAAAACCATTGTAAGATATAACCTCACATCTGTCAAAAATGGCAATCATTAATAAATCAACAAACAACAAGTGCTGGTGAGGATGTGGACAAAAGGGAACCCTGGTGTATTGTTGGTGTGAATGCAGACAGGTGCAGCCATTGTGGCAAACAGTATGGAACTTCCTTGAAAAATAAAAAATGGAATTGCCTTTTGACACAGAAATTCTATTGCTGGGAATATAACCTAAGAATCCTGAAACAGCACTTCAAGAAGATTATGCACCACTACATTCATAGCAGCGTTGTTTATAATAGGCAAGATCTAGAAATAGCCTAAGTGCCCATCAGTAGATGAGTGGATAAAAAGAGTGGTACATTTACACAATGGAATACCATTCAGTATTAAACATAAAGGAATTTTACCTTCTGCAAAGCATAAATGGAACTGGAGACTATTATGCCAAGTGAAATAGATCAGTCAGAGGAAGAAAAATACCATATGCTTTCACTTATAAATGAAATTTAATGACCAAAAACAGAACCAGAAGCATAGAAACAGAATATACTGACAACTGTAAGAGGGGATCGGGGTGGAGGGGGCTGATTGAAAAAAGGTGAAGGGATTAGTCAAAGAATGTGTATAATGACCCATGGACATGGATGACAGTGTGGGGATTGAATACAGGAGTAGGGGATGGACTGGATGGACAGGGCAAAGAGGGAAAAATTGGGACAAATGTAATAGCATAAATAAAATATTTGATAAAATTTTAAAATAAAAGAAGAAAAATAGGTACTATACTACTATGATGAAAGAAGGGAGAGTACAACAGCAATTGTAAAGATCATAAGCAAGTGTTGAAATGGATTTGTGCATAATTATTTAAGAAAAGGCTAGAGAATTACTAAAAGGCCAAGTACATAGTCCCTTAGGAGTTTCCTTTTCCTCAAGCAAGGTTAGCTCCTACCCATCATTCAGATTTCTGCTTCAATGTTATCTATTCATGAAATGCCTTCCTTAACCTCCTAAATCAAAATTTAGTCACTAAAGTTAAATTCCTTCTTCTTTGTTAACAAAACTCCAATTTTATTTACCTTTCCCTTGAGTAGACAGTGCTTGTGGGGAGACAGACGCAATTCCCAAGGGATGAATCCTATTGTCTATGTCAGTCGTGGTGGTCTCGTTACCACTACTAGGATTGGTTTAAGCATAAGCATGTGACACAACATCTCTAGCCAACAAGACATGAAGGAAATCTACCTCTGGGGAAAGTTCCCTCACTTACGAGAAAGAAAATGAGAGAAGATGAGCATACACATTCCATCTTTTTATCTCCTTGTCATGGGACATAGTCATGAACGCATGTGATGCCAGAACAGCTGCAGTCATTTTATGGCTATGAGAGGGGAAAGATGGAAAGCACCTGGGCTCTTAATGTTGCCTCTGACCACTAAATTAACCAGCCAGAACTACCCTGCTTCCAGACTCATTATTTAAATTACTCTTAATTAATTGCAGCTGTTACTTGCAGCTGAAAGCATTCATTTTTAGTCATTTTATCACATAATTGTAGTTCAATTCTCTGAATACTACCTAAAATCCTTAGATTATCATGCGTTTGTTTCCCCACTAACATATACAGTATATGCCAAAGAAGGCAAAGACCTTGTCTCTGTTGTTCACCATTGTGTTCCAAGTGTTCAAAATAGTGCCAAATATATAGTAAATGCTCAGTAAATATCTGTTGAATGAATACATGAGAAAACTCTGAAGGATATTAAATGTCTGTGTTGTATAGGAGCAAAAAACCCAAACTGACCCCATTTCTAACACTTTTAATACTCATTTTACTGTACTTTAAAATTTTTTTAAAGATTTATTATTTTTAGAGAGATGAGAAAGGAGGGAGCCACAGAGAAAGAGAGATGTCAATGTATGGTTGCCTTTCACCTGCTCCAGCTACAGACCTGGCTGGAGACCTGGCTTGCAACCTGGTTATGTGCCCTGGCTGGGAATCAAACCAGCGACTCTTGGGTTTGCAGGCCAGCACCTTATCCATTGTGCCACCAGCCAGGGCCTAAATTTTTAAATTTAAAATAGCAACTCTTTAAAAAGGGTGAAGACACAACAATGAAATTTATGGAAGTATTTTTGTGGCAAATTTGAACTTGGCCAAGGTTCTTTGACACTGCTTCCATGCAAAGGTGGAGTATATGCCTCCTGTCCTTGAATCTGGATTCTGTGACTATTTGACCAGTAGAATTCTCTAGAAGCAATAATGTATGAGTTTTTAGGACCAGGTCTCTTCGGACATTGGCAGATCCACTTCCTGTCTCTTAGACTGCTCACTCTAGGTACCAGCCATCATGCCATGAGAAAGGTGAACAGCTCACAGAAAGATCCATGTGGAGAGGAGCTGAGACCCCTAGCCCTCAGCTCCAGCAGGCACTGTGCTGGCTCCAACTTACTGGTCAAGTGAGTCAGCAGGCCCTCAGAATAAGCTGTCCAGCTGGCTGATACCACATGGAATAGAAATGAGCTTTGGCTGACAAGCACTGAACAGAATGAAAACTTAAGATAAATAATTATTGTTGTAAACCACTAGTTTTGGGAGCATTCTATTATTATACAATAATAGATAACTATGTCTAATAGCCTTCAAAAAGAAAAAGAAAAAAAGGTACTTAGCAGCTTAAATTTGGTTACAAAGGTAAAGCAATAACGCTAGTTGTAAGTATGGAAGTTAAAAGAACAAGGAAATGAAAGGTTGAATAAATTACATATTTTACCATGTTTTAAAAGTTAACAGTTAAAAGCTGATTTTAAGACCTTTAGGGGAGCGGTGGTACCAAGGAACCTATCTCTCCACTGTATTACCCTGTGATTAATTTCACATGCCAACTTTGTTAGGGCATCAACTTTGTTAGATATTAGGTCAAATATTATTCTAAATGTTTCTTTAAAAAAATTTTTTTTAAATTTTATTGTTGTATTACATCCATCCCCTTTTTGCTCCCCTCTGTCCCCCTCCCCACCCACCCATTCCCCCCAAAGTCAATCCCACCTGTTGTCCGTGTCCAAAAAAAAATTTTTTTTTATTTTTTAAATTTTAGGTGGGTGGGGGTGGGCATCAATTGGTGGCCTTCCTTACATGCCCTTACTGGGAACCGAACCTGCAACCCTGGCATGTATCCTGACTGGGGATCAAACTGGTGACCTTTCAGTTTGTGGGATAATGCCCAACCAACTGAACTACACCAGTCAGGGTTATTCTAGATGCTCCTGTAAAGATATTTTTAAGATGAGATTGACATTTAAATAAGTAGGCTTTGAGTAAAACAGATTACCATCTATAATGTAGGTGGGCCTCATCCAATCATCTGAAGGCCTTAAAAGAAAAGACAGACTGACTTCCCTACAGGAAAATGGGTTCTGCCAGTAGTCTACCTTTGGACTGGAACTGGAACTCTTCCATAGGTCTTTAGCCTGCCAGCCTATTCTGTAGATTATGGACTAGCCAACCTCCATAAGAGTGAGAGCCAATTTTTTAAAATTCTCTTTCTCTCTGTCTTTCTATCTCTCCCTTTCTGTGTCTTTGTCCCTGTCTCTCTCTTTCTATACACATACGTACACATACACCCCTCACATCTCATTGGTTCTTTTTCTCTGAAAAACCCTAATACGCAATGCTGCTTCTTTGCATAAAGCTTCATAGTTCTCAAAAATATTCATATGTATTTTCTTTTGGATGCCCAGAATCTCAAAAGATAAGGAGTGAAAATTTCAAGGATACTGAAGCTTAGAAAGAATAAATAATTTGAAACAAAATCAAAGGCTGCTAAGTGGTAGGGCCTGAGTTAGAACTCATAATCATCTGATTCTTGGTACAGATTACATCATCCTGCCCTTTTTGAACTTTGACACAATCTCATGAAGTAAACTTCACATACTCCTACAATTCAACAACAAAAAAACAAACAATGCAATTCAAGAAGGGGCAAAGGACTTGGATAGATACTTCTCCAAAGAAAATACACAAATGACTAATAAGCACATGAAAAAATGCTCAACATCACCAGTCATTAGGGAAATGCAATTCAAAACCTCAGTAAGATTATCACTTGCTACCCATTAGATGGCCATTATTTCAAAAAAAAGATAAGTGTTGGCAAAAACATGGACAAATTGTCATCCTGTTCATTGTTGGTAGGAATGTAAAATGGTATAGCCATTATGGAAAACAGTATGGAGGTTCCTCAAAAGGTTAAAATTAAGAATTACCATATGATCCAGTGCTCACTTCGGCAGCACATATACTAAAATTGGAACGATACAGAGAAGATTAGCATGGCCCCTGAGCAACGATGACACGCATATTTGTGAAGCGTTCCATATTCTTCTATTTGTTTTTCACACTAGAATGGCTCCTACTTTCCTTCCTGGACTTTGATTTACACAAAATGGATGAGCATTCTTACCCTAATTTTAAATAGCTATTGCCAAGTTACCTGCCAAAATGCCCGGTCCTCTTTAGTTAGACCAATTAGAGCATCTGTTACCTTTTCAAGCTTTGCCTTGCCAATCTGATAAGTGAAGAAAAGGAATATTTAATTGTCATTTTCATATGGTTAATTGAAGGTCAAATTCTCATTTTTTTCTGTGTTGATTGGTCATTTGCCTTTCTTTTCTATAAACTCTCCATATCCTTCATCAGTTTTTCTGTTGAATTATTTATTTTTTCTTATTGCTTTACAGAAACATATTGAATAAATTCTTTCTATGTGTAAGTCAAAAAAAAAAAAAGAATTATCCTATGATCCATATGATCCACCTCTAGATATATACCCAAAGGAATTAAAAGCAGGGAAACATGTTTGTATATCTATATTTATTGCAGCATTATTCACAATAGCCAAAAGGTGAAAGTAACCTGAGTGTCCTTCAACAGATTAATGGATAAGCAAGACATGGTATACACATTCATGCAAAAGAAGGTCATACTAATGAATGTAACAACATGAATAAAATTTTAGGACATCATGTTAAAATGAAATAAGCTACACACAAAGGACAAATACTATCTGAGTTACTTAGTCAAATTCATTAAGACGGAAAGAAGAATGAATGGTGGTTGTCAGGGGTAGGAGAAGGTTGTTATTATTAAATGGGTACCGATTTCAGTTTTGTAAGATGAAAAAAGTTCTGGAAATGTATGGTGGTGATGGTTGCACAACAGTGTGAATATATTTATTGAGATTGAACTGTACACTTAAGTTACCAAAATGGTATATATTTACCACAATTGAAAATAAATTCTAAGAAAGTGAATACCCACCAAAAAAATCCCATTTAGCTTTCAATATCATAGCTTGGACTGCATTTTCAAAATGATTTTCAATTACACCTTGAATTGTGAAATTTTTACCACTCACTATTCTCAAATATCACTAGGAATTTTAAGTTACTTGTTTCTAGCTATTCTTATTTATTTATTTATGCAGCCTTTCAGCTAGTAAATAAATATAATTGTCTACTATGTGCCAGATATAGAGGAAACTTCAGTGAATGAGGCAGATGCAGTTCTTGTCCTAAAGGAAATTACATTCTAGTAGGGAAGACAGAAAACAATAATAATAAGTGTAATGGAGAAGTAGAGAAGGAGAAGGAGGGAAATTAAGGGAAAGAGGAGAAGATGAAGGAAAAGAAAAAATCATGGTAAGGAATAGGATTTAATAAAGAGACTATTTTTACCTCTCACTGTTCTCAGGATCATGCTTTCCTCTATTTAATGGGCAAATGAGCAAAAGGCAGCTATGATTCAGAAACAAAAGACTTGTCCAAAAATAGTAGGTTCAATGACAACCATGACCCTCAGGGGCTACACCTTAATGGGAAAAGGGAGAAGGATTTAGAAAAATTATTCGTGACACTTCCTAAATCTAGCTCTACAGTAAAAGTGCTCATGTAGATAATTATTAACAAAACTTTTAACTATAAAATTTTTTAACCTTAATCAAGAAGTTTTAAAAAATACACAGCCACCTTGTGTGTAGGGGAAAGAATGATGGTTTAAAATATTCTCTAAATAGCTTCTCGGCCTTTTGGCTAAGATCAAGTGTAAAATATTCTTTAACTTAACGTCTTTTGGTTAAAAGCAAACACACGTTTCAGCTCTAGAGAGCATTATTCTCCCCTCAAATTCAATGGGAAAGCAGGGCCTTGCATTTTCAATACTGGACATAAAATTCAATTTGATTCACAATAGTGCATGAAGATTTTTTCCCAAGTTATTTTTATATTAAGGCATGCTTGAAAAATTTCAACCCAGATTTAAGTTTAAGTTTCCCAGACTTAGTAAATAATTGCTGGAGTAATGAGTTTTTATGTCTTAATTTGGTCTGCTCCAGATGTTAACATGCAGATTGTTTGTTTTTCATTCTCCACCCCTCTACATTTCCTTATAAAACGGTACATTTGTAAATGTTCTGATTTTTATATGGCAAGTGTTGGCGGGGGTTGGGGGGGTGCACAAAAATACAGAGAGAAGTAGGCTGACGAAGAAATTTAGAATCTCACCTGTTAAGCTGGTTTGACCAGCTTTTCTGCTCTACTGGCCTTTCTATATTTGCAGATGGTGTGGTGCTAAGGAACATACATTCAGAGCTGACAGTATGCTTTGCCCCAAGGCAAGGTACTATATTGGTGGTCCCCTCTGAGTGGGAAATAAAATCCCTATGAAAGAGTTGGCTGAGATACACCCTGATTCAACTTACTTCCCTCCTCCATATTTATTGAACCAGGGGAGTAAGTCCTGTCCTATAAACCAGCATAACTGAGTAATAGCTAGGAAAAACTTGGCTTATACATCCAAGCTAATAAAGTAATGTACTGATAGACTATATTAATAAGAACCTGCATTTTAGACCCAGCTGGTGAGCAGCTGGATGGCAGCTGGGAGGGAGATCTGGGATTGTTCTCCAACAGATAAGGGAGACCCTTGCTCAAGAGCAGTGGTTCTCAAATTTAGGGTATATGGAAATCAGCTAGAGTGCTTTCTGAAAATGCAGATTCCGTAGTCATGGGCCTAAGATTTCTGAGCCAGAAGAACCTGGAGAGAGCCCAGATATATGCCTTTGCAATAAGCAGCCTCAAGTAATTCTGATGCAGGTGGTGGGAAACCACATTTTGAGAAGTGCTGCTCCTCAGAGCTACTAATATCATCATTTAAGATCTTTAGCAGCTGAAAAAGATAAATAGAGCTTTCAACCAATCTTTCCACTTGGTTTTCGACAGCCGAGTCCAATCCACAGCTGGTATGAAAGTTGGATAATGACCATAGATAGGTTTGATCCCTCAGGGTAGAATGCTTAAAATGGTTTGGGACCTCTGTTCTCCCCATCAATAAGGAGGTTGGAAGGCAGCCACAGACTGGGCTCAAAATCCAGCTGGCACAAAACTTGGAAGACAATCCTCAGTGAGGTCTGGGTTCAATATCTAACTGCTAAAGAGCTTGGCTGTTCGCCTTATGGTGTGCAGTCAATTTTCAATTGATACAATGCTTGGATAACATATGAACATCATGGGTTAAATACAGAAACTGTAAAGAACTTAGATAAAAGTCCTAAGACCTAAAGTTTGGTCCCCAAATGGCATGGAGCTTGGACAATATTTGGGAATGAATTTAATCCTCAAATGGTAAGAGTTTTGGATGTCAGGAATGAGGTCTGTGTTCAATCTCTTGTCATTAAAAACCTTGGAAGACCAGCTTGGGGTCTGGTTTCAATCGTCAGATGGTAAAGAGTTCAAATGACAACAATGGTTTCTAGGTTCAACTAAAAGCTGACAAACAGCTTGAAATAAACTGCAAGATCTGGGTTCAATCTCAAAATGTTAAGGGTTTAGATAATTGTCATGAGGAATGAGTTCAGCTTGGAGGATTCTAAAGCTCTAGGTGAGGTAGCTAAGAATCTGCACCAGATGATTAGAGACAACTTATGGTCATGATCCACATGGGAAAGGATTTAGATAGTGGCTACTCTTTTCAGATTACAAGAAGAGAGGGTACCCGGATAACATTGATCTAGGGCTTCATATTTAGCTAATGTAGAAAGAAGCTTGAATTCCAGCCATGGGGTAAGAAAATGTATATACAAGTACTGGGGTCATGGGTTAATTTCACAGGAGAATATTATGGGACTTCTCTATACCCACAACTATGGAGATGCAGGCACCAGGCCTGGGAATGTGATTCCTGAAATAATGGAGCTCTTTTGCCAGGACTTTTGCTGACAGAATGACTGTTTTATATGGCTAAGAAAGCAGATGTCTGAAAAGTACTGAAATCTATGATGTGTGTTCCTAAGTGGGATGACAGCTGGCACCATTGCATAAAATCTTGTTCCTACTTTTACAGTTTCACTAATACTCTTCTTTCTGATTATTCTGATTTATCAACAAACAGTACTTTCTGGAACCTTTTAAAAGCATACTCAAATAGTCAAGAGGCAGACAACTCTCCACACACCTAACAATCCATAAGGCTCTTAGACAAAAATGGAACCAGATCCCTTAGGGAAGAAGCAAAAACCAAGCCATGACTACCAACTAGTTTTATTCCTGGAGATCTTTATTTTTTGACCTGACAATTCAAGGTGAATTCAAAAAAGATGGCTTCATTTGGGGACAGGTTTAGAGTATGAATATATCTGCCAAAACTTTCTCTGCTTCTTGAATCTGATCATGTTCTGAAAAAATACCTTTTAAGGAATAACCATGCATCAAACTTCTGGAACACATTAGGCATTTATTTTAAGACATTGCTATTGAAAAATATTGTTATTAATATGTAACATTTATTGAGCATTTATTATATGTCAGGTACTATATGAAATATTTTATATATAATAACTTATTTAATCTTGAACATAACCCTATAAAGGCGGTTTTGTTATCCTCACATTATAGATAAGGAAGCTGAGACCCAGATGTTAAGTGAGTTACCTAATATTACAGAAGCACTGCTGTATTCATTATATCACTTTTTCCTAAGCACAAAGAAAGATTACATTTCCTATCATTCAGCATCTCTTGCAATTAAGTTGCAACCATGTGATTAAATTCAGCCAATGAGGAATGTTGGTAGAGTGTTAGCTACAATTTTGGAGCCTAAACTTTTAAAGCATCTGGTACAGTCCTCAGATTTTTATAATCCTGCCACAGTAAGCATAGAGGCCAGTGTTTCAGATAATGTAACAAGATGGACAAGGGCTGCTTAACATGCCTCAATGAAACCTTATGCAAATTGTGTTAAAGTACTTCATCAAATCTAAAATGCTACTGATATTATCCAAATATATACTATAGGATACATTCTTATTTCAGAGATGTTAATCATGAAAACTTGACAGAGCTCAGCTTTCTCACAATCAGGGCTCAGGAGGCAATTTCAAGAGGCTCCAAATAGTTAAGATGGAGCAATATAAACTTTAAAAAGGATAGTAATTACAATTGATTAGAACACAAAAAATATACTTATGTCATTAATCCATAGTGATGAAATCCCATTGATCACCTTTGAAAGTTGATAGAGAATTTAATTATCTTGAAAAATGGTAAATAAGGGGAAAATCACTTATCCTACCTTTCCTATATGCACTGTACCACTGAATAACTAGTAGATGTGGGAAGCAGATTTTTATAAACATATTCCAACCAATACATTAAAAATATAAGGTAGAATCTCACCACTTTTGCAACCTCCAGTGATTTATTTGGGCACAAAAGGGGCAACCAGATGGCATGTCCCTCTTGATGAAAAAACTCAAAACCACCTATATATTTGCCCAGAGACTCTTACCATGTATCATAACAGCCCTGGAACCCTTTCAGGGCATCTATGAGGTCTTTATATTTCTAACTACAAATGTATGTGAAGCCAGGTTTTCTTCATGCACTTCAAATAAAACAACATAATGCAACAGATTGAATGCAAAAGCAGATATGATAATCCAGTGATCTCCTTATTAAACCAGACATTACATGAATTTGCAAAAAAGTAAAACAATGTCAATTGTCTGAGTGGACACTTTTTCATTTTGTGAAATCAATTGAAATCACATGTAATGGGTTTATTAATATTATTTAAAATAATTATCTAAATATTTTAAAAATTTCTCAGATTAACCTTTAATCTGAGAAATTAAGATTTCTCAAATTAAAAAATATCTAATTTGGAAAATAGATAAACATGACTCGAATAAGTAATTGCTTTTGATGGAGGTGGGGGACTTCAAAATTTTTTAAGAAACAAAGAAACCCTGAAATTAAAATGTTTGAGAACTGTTGGTCTTGCCTTAAAGGTCAAACCTGAGTCTAATCAAGCCTCTGGATGCAGCTGTCAATTCTCAGGAAATACAGAGGACAGGGGAACACAGTGAACTGCAACCTAAGTATGTAATCAGCACAACTCAGACTGTGGGAAAATCTACAGGTCAAATGTCCTGGATTCTTCCACAGATAAACTATAAGGAACAAGAAAAAATGAAGGAAGAATAAAAGAAAATTCAAAAATATGATTTCTTTTATAAACTGACAAGACCAAACTACAGTGTTTAGGATATACACTTGAATGATAAAAGTACACAGGAATACAAGAAATTGATTGCTATAGCAATTATTTTGAAGAGAGGAATGGCATTAATTGGAGTGGGGCATACTAAGGAATCTGGGGTAGCTAAAATGTTTTAATTCTCAACCTCAATGGTGGTTATAAAGGTTTTTTTGCCTTATAATAACTTATCAAATTCTAAAGAGTCCATCTTAGAATTAATACAATATGGTAAGTCTCCATTATGCTCAATCCTTTCCAATGCAGGAATACGTGAAAAGCCTATCTACTTTGTCATTTTGCCATACTGATGGAAGTGTTACAACTTGTAAAGATCATTCTTCAACTACATATTTAAAAGAACACAAGTTCTTGTCTGTAACTCTCTAATCATGGGTTCTCAACAGCTTTTCTTTAGAAGCTACAACCATCTTTAAAAATGAAGTATAGTCATGCACCACTTAATAACGGATACATTCTGAGAAATGCATTGTTAGGTGATTCTATTGTTGTACAGGCCTCATAGAATGCACTTACACAAACCTAGATGGTATAGCCTACTACATACCTAGGCTATATGGTACAGCCTATTGATCCTAGACTAAAAACCTGCACAGTCTGTTACTGTCCTGAATATTGTAAGCAGTTGTAACACAATGGTATTTTGTGTGCCTAAACATAGAAACGGCACGATAAAAATACAATATAAAAGATTTTTAAAATGTGGCCCTGGCTGGTGTGGCTCAGTGGATTGAGCACCAGCCTGCAAACCCACGAACACTGGTTCAAATCCCAGTCAGGGCACGTAACCAGGTTGCAAGCCAGGTCTCCAGCCAGGTCCATAGCTGGAGGCAGGTGAAAGGCAACCATATATTGATGCTTCTCTCCTTTTATTCCCCTTCCCTGCCCTTCTCTCTAAAAATAATGAATAAAATCTTTAAAAGAAATATATATTTTTGTCTAAAAATAAAAATAAAAAAGATTTTAAAAATGGTACCTCTCCATGGGGCACTTACCATGAATGGAGTTTGAAGGACTGGAAGTTGCTCTGGGTTAGTCAATGAGTTGTGAGTGAATGTGAAGGCCTAGGACATTACTGTAGCCTTTATAAACACTGTACACTTAGGCTAGACTAAATTTATAAAACACAATTAAATCAACCTCTAGAGAAAATGATGCAATCAAGAGATGCAGTCAGCATAAGATGTATGAGGCTGCTGCTGGAGTAGCAACACATACTGTTTACAGCAAGTTTTTTTATAAGTAGGAAGAATACACTCTAAAATAATGATGAAAGTACAGTAAATACATAAGCCAGTAACAGTCACTTATCACAGCTATCAAGTATTATGTACTGTACATAATTGTATTACTTTTATACATCTGGCATCACCACAAACACGTGTGGTGATACATTAGGCTACATTACAAGGACTACAATGTCACTAGGCAATAGGAATTTTTCAGCTCCATTATAATCTTATGAATCCAGCATTGTATATATGCATCCTGTCATTAACTCAAGTGTTATTATGCAATGCAAAATGTTTCACATGTTTTGTTAGTAGCCTATTATAAAGGGATCTCCTGCCTCCTTCAGACCCTTGAAATATCCCATGAAAATCTCTAAGCACAGAGCCTGGAATGCTTTGCTGTCTCTATCCATTTACCATCTATCTGCCTCCTTCAAGTAGACTGGCACAAAGCAGGTTCTCACAAACCAATTACATAAGATCTGACAAACATTAAAGCATCTTTCAATAAGATTTCACAGATTTCCGAGCCAGATGCACAGAAATCTATACCACTTACTCTGTTCCTCCAACCCTCACTTAGAGCCTATTTATTCTTACCTCATGCACATTTCTTAAAGACTTCCTTGTCAGGTTTATAAATTTATAGGATGTTAAAACTGACAAATTAGAAGTGGAGAGTGATGACTAGTGGTCATTAATTCAGCCATGTATTGTGTACCTATTATGTGCTATACACTATTTAATAATGGGAGATAAAAAGTAGCCTCAAAGTGAGAGAGGAGATAAACAACAACTCAAAATAATTTTTGAATGATTGAACAATAATAACATACTTAACATAAAAAAGGAAGGGAGCAAAAGAGGGGGGAACGAGGAATGGAAGGAAGGAAAATCCTATCACAATATTTTTTCAATATAATATATGTATCAGTTGGAGTTCAACCGTAAGAACAGAACCAGTAGGAGAGAGATAGATGATAGATAGCTACGCAGATACATATATAGATGATGCGTAAAATGATTTATAGATAATTGCTAAAAGGTTTATGCAATTGTGGGATCTGGCTAACAAGTCTGAAATGTATAGGATAGGCATCAGTAAGGACAGTCTAAAACTTACAAGCACAGACTAAAGCTGCTGCCCATGAGCAGAATTTCTTATTCTCTCGGGAAGTCTCAGCCCTGCTTTTTAAGGACTTTCATCTGATTGAATCTGGTCCACCCTGATTATCTAGGATAACCTCCCTTAAATAAAGTCAACTGATTACACATTTTAATCACATTGACAAAATACTTTCACAGCAATACCTAATTAGTGTTTTATTAAATAGCTGGGGACATAGTCTGGCCAATTAACATCAAGAAATGTATGCAGCCCTGCTGGTGGTTCTGTGGAATGGCACTGGCCTTTGAACCCAAAGGTCACTGTTACGTGCCCCAGTCAGGGCACATAACTAGGTTGCAAGCCAGGTCTCCAGCCTGACCTGTAGCTGAAGGCAGGTGAAAGGCAACCATACATTGATGTTTCTCTTCCTTTCTTCCTCCCTCCATGCCCTACTCTCTAAAAATAATGAATAAAAACTTTTTAAAAAAGAAAGAAAGAAATATATTCATTAGTTTCAGTGTTGACCCAAGAATTTTTGTGGTAAGAGGCTTAGAGGCTGGTTAGAGTAAGAACTTAAATAGCATTTGCATTGTACTTTACAAAAGGTAAGCAAACTATAATTGGCTATTTCAAAGAATGGGTCTGGTACCAAAAAATAATGAGGGGGTACTACTAAGGCAAAGCCACTCTTTGCCTTTAGTACTATTTCCTATCTCCTATGTGTAGGAATTAAAAAATATCAAAATCACCTGTGAATTGAAGGGCAGATAAAGTGCTTCCCAGACAAGGCAAAAGCTAAAGGAGTTCATCATCACCAAGCCATTACTATATGAAATATTAAAGGGACTCATTTAGGAAAAAGAAGATCAAAACTATGAACAGTAAAATGACAACAAACTCACAACTATCAACAACAGACTCTAAAAAATAAAAACAAAAACAAACTAAGCAGAGAACTAGAGAGGAAATAGAATCATAGGTATGGAGATCATTTGGAGGGATGTTAGCTGGGAGAGGAAAGGGGGAGAAGGGGAAAAATCGTGCAGGGATTAAGAAGCATAGTAGGTGGGTGCAGAATAGACAGGGAGATGTTACCTTTTCCTTTACAGGAAACGGTAAAGCCAAAGAACCTACATGCATGACCCATGGACAAGAACTAAGCAGAGGGGAGGGGTTGCTAGAGGGAGGGGGGTGCTGGGCAGAGGGGAGCAAAGGGAAAAGAAATTGGGATAACTGTAATAGCGTAATCAATAAAAAGAAAGAAAAAATATCAAATTCAGAATAGCTGTCACCTCATATGAGAAGAAATTGGATCTAGGAAAGCATGTATAAGGTTTTGTTTTAAAAGTCTGAAACAAATTTGATAAAATACTAATATATGACAAATTTGTGGTTCAGATCCGATTGTAATTGACTTTCAAGTCAGACAGGCCTAGGTTTAAATCTCAGCTCCATAACTTACTAGTTCAGTGACCACAAAAATCTTACTTTATTCCTCTGAACTAGAGTTTCTCATCTGTAAAGAAGACATAATAGTGCGTATCTCACCCTATTATTATAAATATTATATAAATTAAAATATAATAATGTACATAGAGCCTGGCACATATAAGCTGAATTTATTGTATTATTGCTGTCTACCTTGTAATATAATTCTAACTTTACATTTTCACCCTGTCTTTTAGAGAAGGATTGGATCCATGGCTGATGCATTATTCTGTTACCCACAGCACCTAACACAGGACTAATAGTTCAAATGGTTATTAAAAATGTGAGAAGGTGTGCGTTCCTTACTGGTCTCCTAAGCCTTCGGCTGACCTATGAGACAGAGCTCTCCTGACAAAGGGCACATCTGTGTATTGTACATACAGTCTTCGCCCAGCTATAGGAGTTCAAAAATTTATAATCCAGTCTATATTTAAAAACTCACAAACCATCTAGAGAAGCTAATATAAAACTATAATAGGTCAGTCCTAGAAATAGGCCAGCAAAAAATATGTGATTCACATTTTACTAATGTCTTTACTAATGCAGATAATGAACCATATAAAGAACATTCATTTCATTCATCTGGAGATAATTAAAACACAGAAAATTTATAAATTAAAGGCCAAGCCAAAGCCATGCAACATTAAGACTGACCATTTGAATGCAGAAGTTAGAAGAGATAGTTTTCTCATGTTACTGACATCAGGTAACTCAACTCAAATAGCACTGCTGTTGCATTTGATATCAATTATGAGGCTCTAAACTCTTACCAGATTCAAACCCTTCCCAAAACCTTACCAGCACCCTATTCTTGAAAGATGAGATGGAGAATAGAAAAAGAAATAAATTATAAAAAGATGACTAATACTTTTGCAATCCTGAATTCAAATTCATCATTCATCCATTAATCATAAGAGAACAATCTATGTTCAAGACACCATACTAAGCTTGTGGAAGTGCATACAAAGATGAAATAAGTGATCAGCAACTCAGTCCTCCAGATCCTCACAATTTAGTAGAAGAGACAGGACACATAACTAATTATAAAAAATGCATATGTGAAAAGTGACCCAAGTAAAATGTAGGGTGAAAGTGCTACTGGGTTCATAAAAGGAAGGACTTTCAGTTAAGGGAAGAGGTGATGATATTAAATTAAAATTTTAAAGTGTGGCATCTAAGATTGTCTTTGGAAAGCAGAAATGGGAGGAACTAATAACATTTTTAAATATTTCACAAAGCAGCTTGAAAATATAGTTGCATTTAAAAACATATACTCTTATTTAAACCTTATGACAATCTTCATTTGTATTTCATTTTTTGCACATAAGGATATTGGGGCTTGAAGAAGTACAGTGTCTTGTCCAAGATCCTAAAGCTGGTGAACTTAAACTCAAGTTGTCTTATTTAATGTTTTTTCCAGTAAACAAGTTATCCTTTAATTAAGAAAACCTCCTAACTGTTGGGATAGGGCAAGAAATCACTTACAAAGAAAAGAGAATTTATAGTTCAGCTGAAGATTTATATAATGGATAACGGATAAAAGTAAAAAATATGGTGGAAAATAGGCAGGAGCAGATGGCAGGTCGAAAAGAGCAAGCTGTTGACTTAGAACATTATCCTTAAATCTTAAAAAGTTCTGAGGAAAATCATGCCATGAAGTGTGAAAGTATGAAGGGAGAATATATCTGAGAGCACATTGAAAATGGATGGGAAAGGTGATAGGCTAGAAAGAGACAGTAATTGATAACTTACTCAATATTGTAGGAGAGACATATTAAGGACAAGGAGAGACTCTACAGGGCTTGCAACTGATTAGATTGGGGAGGAGACAAAAGAAAAAATAGGCCTCAGAGATTACTCCAAATATTTAAGCTTGAGTGGCTCAGAGTAGGATAGTGTCATCAACAGTCATGAAATCCAAAGGAAAAAATGTTTGGGAAGATAAAAGCCAATTGAGACATACTGAAGTATGCGAGAATGATTAAAGAAATTAACAGGTTTAGCCTGGACTAAGAAAACAGAAAGGGGTCATGACAGTTAGGATCTGTCACTTTAAGGTGGAACATTATTTAAATCTACTGTACACAGGACTGAATTAATCATAATTCTTCATTCATGAGACAACCTAATTATTGTCTAGTTAACTAATAATATATATTAACTCGACATACAAATAAAGAAGTGTAATACTGGTAAAAACATACACTCACCTATGTGCTCCTTCTCTATCTCTTCCCTCCATCTCTCTGACACTAATTACTCTGAGGTAACTACTACCCTAATCTTTTGTTCATACTTTCCTGAGCTTTAAAAAATATATATATACATATACATATATATATATGTATATATACACATTATATATATATATATAATATATATGTGTAGGTTGAATATATATATGTGTGTATGTATGTATGTGTGTGTGTGTGTGTTTTACAGGGTGTGCATGATAAATTGGCAATAACATTCTATCTATTTCACATGCATCTTATTAATTTTGAAAAACTATGTTTCTAAGGTTATGAGTTAACATCATTGTTTCAGATATAAAATATTAAATTTTGAGAGCAACCATCATGTCGAAGGAATACCATGTTAGAGCAACCATAATTCCTGGACTGTGTGCAGGAAGAACTGCTAAGGAAATTGTGGACTTCAATAACATCCCTTTGTGTATGCTTTACTACATGAAGAAGGTGTATGATGCTGATCCTCATGTTGCCACACCAACAAGGAAAATGCATAAGGTACTCAAGGATAGCACAAGTCCAGATATTGTACACAGAATCCAGGAGATTTTCAATGAAGATCCAGGAAAGTCAACATGCTCCATAGCAAGAGAATTACAGATGTTGGATGCAATGGTTCACAAGATTATTGCTGAAGATATCAGATACAGATCATATGTTCTTAGAAGAGGCCAGTTGATGACACAGCAGACAAAGGAAAGGCATTTTGAAAAACCAAGAAAAATGTTAAGAACATTGAAAAATTCCAAAGAAAATAATCCTCTGATTTTCTTCTCTGATGAAAAGAATTTTCAGCAGGACCAAATAGTCAACAGAAGAAACAACAGGTGGCTCTTCGAGAATCTTAATAAAGTCCCAATTGAAAATGAAATGTCCTGCTAGTGATGGTATTAGGTGTTGTCAGCAATGAAAGAGATATCATGACCCCTCATTTGTTTCCACAAGATTTGAAGGTGACTGCTGATGTTTACATTGGCATTTTCGGAGTAGTACCTTGGATGAAGCAAGTTGCAAATGGATGTCATTTTCTTTTCCAACAAGATGGTGCAATAGCACACAATGCCAAAAAGGTGAAAGAATTTCTCAGTGTCAGTGTTCCTTAATTCTGGTAAAAGGAAATCCGGCCACATATGTATGTAGCATTTGTGAGAGAGAAGTTAATAACAACCTCATTCCAATAAAGAGGTTGTTAAAGCCAAGACTGAAAACATGATGATGTCCATGGATAAAGAAAAGTTAATAAAAGTGCACTCAATATTCCAAAGTTGAATCAAGTCTATTATTGAAGCAAATGGAGACTTTTTTGAACAATTAAAAAAAAAAAAGACTATGTTTATGTATTTACATATAAGAATGAATTTATTTCAAAATATAACACTTTTGTAGTATGTTGTTTACTAAAATTTTGCCATTTTATCACACACACTCTGTACATATATATGTGTGTATGTGTATATATGTGTATGTGGAAGGCTAAAAAGTATACTCCCAGTTTTGATTGTATTTAGCTTTATAAAAAAGGATACCATGATTTTTAAGTTATATTTTATTGTTTATGCTATTATAGTTATCCCAGTTTCTCCCCCTTTGCTTCCCTCCACTGAGTCTCCACTCCCTCAGGCAATCCCCACACTGTTGTCCATGTCTTTGCATCATGCATATATGTGCTTTGGCTACTATATTCCCTATGCTGTACTTTATATCCCCATCTCTATTTTATAACTTCTTGTACTTCTTATTCCCTTCTCCTTTCCTGCCCATTACCCTGACATCTCTTCCCAGCTGGCAACCATCAAAAAGTTCTCTGCATCTAGTATGATTCTGTTTCTGTTCTGCTTGTTGGTTTATGTTTTTTATTAGATTCCATTGTTGATAGTGTATTTTTTTTTTATCTCTTTTTTCTTAAAGAAGACCCTTTAACATTTCATGTACTACTGGTTTGATGGTGATGAAGTCCTTTAGCTTTTTGTTTTCTAGGAAACTCTATCTGCCTTTCTATTCTAAATGATACCTTTGCTGGGTAGAGTAATCTTAGTTGTAGGTCCTCACTTTTCATGACTTTAAATATTTCTTGCTGCCCCCTTTTGATTGAGAAATTATCTGACAGTCTTATGTAACTTATAGGTAACTAATTGCTTTGCTGTTGCTGCTTTTAAGATTCTCTCTTTGTCTTCAACCTTTGGCATTTTAATTATGATGTGTCTTGGTATGGACCTCTTTGGGTTCATCTTGTTGGGGACTCTCTGCACTTCCTGGATATGTATGTCTATTTCCTTCACCAAGTTAGTGAAGTTTTCTGTCATTGCTTTTT
Source organism: Noctilio leporinus (assembly GCA_004026585.1). NCBI lineage: Eukaryota > Metazoa > Chordata > Mammalia > Chiroptera > Noctilionidae > Noctilio > Noctilio leporinus. The sequence goes on along the minus strand of PVIW01004722.1, from coordinate 44,233 downwards.
TAAATGTTTCTGATTTCTTGCACTTTCTCTCCCCCTTTCAGCATCCCATTGATGTTAATGTCGAGATGCTTGAAGTTGTTCCAGAGGCTCCTTAAACTATCCTCACTTTTTTTATTCTTTTTTCTTCTGGCTGTTTTGATTAGGTGTTTTTGCTTCCTTATATCTCAGCTCCATCTACTCTACTGATGATTCCCTATAAATTGCTCTTTATTTCAATTAGTGCATTCTTTGCTTCTGACTGGATCTTTTTTATTTTGTTGAGGTCCTCACTAAGTTCACTGAACATTCTTATAATCAGTGTTTTAAATTGCATCTAGCAGACTGCTTGTCTCAATTTTGTTTAGCTTTTTTCTGGAGTTTTGTTCTTCATTTGGGCCATGTTTGTCTCCTCATTTTGACAGCCTCTATGTGTTTATTTCTGTGTTAGGTAGAGCTGCTGCATTTCCCGGGGTTGGTAGAGTGGCTTAATGTAAGAGGTATCCTGTACTATCCAGTGGCACAGCCTCCCCTATCACCCAAGCTGGGTATTCAAACTGTGCCCACTGAGTGGGCTGTGTACACCCTCCCTTTATAGTTGAGCTTCAATTGCTCTTGGAATGTCCAAGGTAAGCCACTACCCATGTTCCCTCTGGGGCCACCTGGTATAAGTAATCTGCAGATGGCTGCTGCTTGTGCTAAGTTTGGAGGTACCCAGGCAAGATCATGCTTTGAACCAAGGTTGGTTGTTGCAAGTGCCAGGCCTGCAGCTACTTAGAGGTATGGGGCTTGCTGAGGCCTGATGGTGCTTGTTTGATAGAATTTAGGCAAATCTGAAGTATGTGCCAAAATGAACCATTTGTATGGAAAAGCCACTGGAAAAATCTTGGGTGAACAGTTACTTTTAATAATAGCTTGTGTGTGTGTGTGTGTGTGTGTGTGTGTGCATGTGTGTATCATTTCTAGCACACGTAGGTTTATGTTACACATATATATTTCTAATATTTAATTTTAACAATAAATCCTGAAAAGTAGATGTTAATATTCTCATGGTACTGATCTTCAAGACAGTGGTAACATAAATTGAGGACACCAAGATTCTAACTCTGGCCTTCCAACTAGAAAACCCAATCTCCTTCCAATGCACTCCTCCATTAGCAAATTACATAATACCAAGAATATTTCTAGTATGGCCAGGCAGCTTGGTTGGTTAGAGAGTCATCCCGATACACCAGGGTTGCAGGTTTGATTCACACTCAGGGTACATACAAGAAGTAACCGATGAATACATAAATAAGTGGAACAACAAATTGGTTCTCTCACTCTCTCTTTCTTTCTCATATCCTCATTCTCTCTCTCAAATCAATAAATAAAAATAATTAAAGGATATTTCTTTTACGTGCAAGGTAAGGTAGTTTTAAAATACCATTAAGATTTTAATTTCCTGGTTGAAGGCATTGCCGAGTATGACACAAATGAAATGGAAGTAACTCCTAACATTGTAGCAGGGAGAGGAAAGGTAGTCAAGGATAGTTAAGAGTAAGGGAGCTGCCTCTGAGCTAGGCAGGAATGAAGAAGACTTGGGGAAGGGGAAAATAAAAAGCATTTTGTCAAAGTTAGGAGCATGGGGTCAGGGCAGGAGAGCTCTCATCACATTCAAATCATTGCTGAAGACTAGGTGGGTAGCCTACAGACGACTTTCAACATCAGTTTCTCATCTCCTTTTCCTGTTTCTAATGGGTGGTTGGTGGCATGATGGTACCTCTGGTGGTGTTTACCTCCTAGTAGACAGACCTCTCTTCTGAGTTCCAGATCTACATAGCAAATCACAAAGTTTTTGGTTCAAAGACCAACATGTGAGTATAAAGAAATGAACAAGTTTCTTGAGAAGATCATATTCTCTAAAGGCCTTCTCAAGGAGACATTCTAAAAGTGTTATGAGCAATGGCAGCATTTTATGTTTTCCATGGTGACCACTTTGAGGAACAATCCTCAATTGGATGCATAAATCCTGTTCTTGGTCCAGTTGTCATGTTTTGTTTCTGAGTGAGCCTCATTACTTTCTAGTCACACCTGGTGTTTGTCTCTGATGTGGCTGCAAGCAGGCTGGACAAGGGACTTCCCGTCTACTCTCCAGTGTGTCCTGGCCAGTGCACAGGTGTGTCGTGGACTAACACAGGTTGGGAACTAGGTCATTTGCAGGCTGAAGGCAGCTGGAGTCTTTAGCGCACAAGCTCCTACTGATTGTCTTGGGACTGCTCAGTAAAGGAATCAGAGATTTTAATTACCAGTAGTGTGTATCCCAACCAATAGGAATGCTTTTCCATTCCAAGTATTTCCCCCTTGAACAGATGCAAAATAAGAGGCCTTGGGTCTGGCATGCAGTGTGGGATTTCTGTTTCCTATCAAGCAAGATAACTTTACAGATTCACTTCACTGCATGGGGTTTTGTAATGGCTGCTTCTGCAGAGAAATATATTATTATAAACTTACTAATAGAATTTTTTATTTTGTCTGTATACAGCTTAACAAAAACAACAACAAAAAGCCCTCTGTATCACCTTTTAAGAATTATTTAAAAGAAGCAAGTTGAAGTTTTTAGTGGCTATATAATTCCTGGATGTCTACCTCCTAGAATGACTACACAAATCTATTTATATTAAAGTGCCTTGAAAAGCAAAATATTCTTTTTAAATCCAACATATAATTACTAGGCTATGAAGAAAAACCTAATGACTTTATTGAATATGGTCATATATGTATGAGTTATTTTAGGTTTTCTTTTCCTAGCTACACTAAGAAATATTGAATTAAGGCTTCCCAGCCCTTTTAAATAAAACACTTTGGCATTAGAAATTTAAAGGTGTGACTGATATTTTATTTTCAGATTTCATGTTTTGCAATTTTGCAATAGAAAACATAAAGCATTATTTTAAGGGACTCTTGGAAAACTTTGAAATGGCAGTAGATATATTACTTAAAAATGATGACTTAACAAGAAAGAATTTTTTAAACTTTATGAGTTCAAGGAGCAGACACTAGAAAGTAAGGGTAGAAGGGTATTTCTTTCTATTAACTAGCTCCTAGAGACCAAAAATTGTGTTATATTCACATTTGAACATTCCAATTTTAACAGATGCCAGCATCTCTTACATAGCAAATAAACGTAGAAGAGGTGTGAGATACCTGAAAAGTTTGGCTTTTTAATGTTTTAATATATGTCCTAACCAACATGGAGAGTTTTTTGAGTTTTAGTTTCTGTAATTTTATTTATGGAATGATAAACTTTTTGTTTTCAAACATAGTATTAAATATCGAATATACTTTTAGATCCAAGACTTCTAGATCTTCTAATTATACTTTGCTACTTCCTACACTTGATTATATTTCTCCTTTAGCATGACCTGGGTTTTAACATTCATGATTAGGTGAAAAGGAACCTGAAAATTCAGCCCAAGGCGGTATATGAATCTGCAGAGCCTGGAAACATGGCTTGCTGCATATCTCCTGCATGCATTTTCCCCTTGTTGTCTAGGAAACTAGGAATGGGGCAGCAGCTGTTGGAGATCTGTCTGGAATAACTGATGCAACATTCAAACATCTTCATCATTAAGGAAAAAATTTCAGTAAAATCTGAATAACTAAAAGTTACTAAAATGCAAGCCAACAAGTAAAGAAACAGATTTTAAAAAGTAAACAAATGCTGTTTTAAAATGAGCTTCTTTAAGGCAGCTGCCAAACTGCTGTGCGGGCACATTGTTTTTAATGAGAATTCACACTGGTGAGCGCAGGAGATGAGTTCCATAATATTCTACACAAGTTGGAGAGTGTATATCCATAGGTACAAAGAAACCCTGAGAAATTTCAAGCAAGTATAAAATACAGAGGAAGACTACTGATGGCTGAGGTTAGCTTAAGAATATCCTTGCCAGTCTGGCACAGTCATTGCTTCACCACCCACCTTCAGATTACATAACAACAGCTGACAGGAAACACAAACTCTAAATTATTGTTTCCCAGAGCCATTTAGAAGCTGTTTTAAGAATAGAATTGATCTCACTTTGTCTTCCAGAGATGGGTCATGCTACCAATCAAAATGTATTTGATAACTGTTCATTCTAACTGTAATGGCAGCTGCCATTTATTGAACTCTTACTATGTGTCTGGCATTTGTAGTACTTCATAATATCTCATTTAATAGTTAGAACAACCTCAGAAGGCATTTAAAAAAATTATCTCCATCAAGCAAATTGAGACCAAAACAGGTTACACAGCTAATAAATGTCTGAGCTAAGACTGAACCCAAATTTGCCTAAGTGCTAAAGTCTGTGGTTTTAACCACTAATCCAAGCACAGCTATTGGATTTCAGTTTATATGCCAACTTGCTTGGATTGGCAATACATTCCTGATTCTTAGGCAAACTGTGACCTCAGTGGGAGAAAGAATTATGATCATTTACTGATGTCTGCTATGTGTAAAGGAAGAAAAGTGGTAGCAGTGACATATACATTAAGTCTTTGCCAACTCTACCCTAGGTAATGAATACTTCCTCTATGAAGTATTACTGTCTCTACATATGATAGGTGATCTATTCTTGTACACCAGTTTATGCCATGTCTATGTGACCCTATTTTGCCAGAGGAATATCAGAACACTTGGTTTGCCAATTTAACAGAATTTCCTTAATTAGCACTTTATTAGAACATTCAGACTGTATGGTCACTGCCTTACTTGTGAGTAATAGGAACCAGCCTGGAGTTTTCCCTATGAAATTGATGTCAGAGCTAAAGCAACAGAACAATAGTAATCAGCATATCAGCTTTTGAAATGTTAACAAACCTTTATGTACTATCGAGATGTTTTCTGTGGGTACCATTCATAAAATAATTCAGGTGAAAAACAGAATTAAAAAGATTAAAACTAAGATGAAGCAGAGTTGTCCACAACCAAGGAAGTTAATTCAGGGGTTGAGAGTAACAAACAAAACAGACTTAGCAGGAGGTGAGCAAAGAACAACAAGGTTAGGGAGGAAAAGGATCAGATCAAAGTTGGAAGCACGTAAAAGCCAGGTCCTACTCTATAGAAAGGATTACTTACTTACTGCCTGTGTTTTGGTAATGTTTATCACTGTGCTAAAACAGATGGGCCACAGTTAGGCTGGTGGACAAATACAAAGAATGAAACCTACACTCAGAGGCCACGGGAATAGGAGAGTGTCCTACGAGGAGATGCAGGGAAGAAAAGCTCTTAGAGTTCCTTTAGCTGCAACACAGTCTCTTCTGCTAAACTCAACTAAGATGAGAAAGTACTAAATGCACTGAACATTTTTCCTCTACCCTCTCTCTTCCCTGTGTTCCTTGTGTTCTACCCACCCCCTTGCTGCCCTTCCCTTCCCTCTTTACTTTCTCCTTTCATTCCTCTCACAAGACATGGTTGAGGACCTGCTATATTCCAAGTACACTGAGTTCACACAAGCTAGTGAATCAGATTCATTATCTGCCATATCAAGGCCCCACAATCTATAATCCATTGTAACACTTTATAAAGAACATTCTTACAGAGGACAGGGAATTATTATCTCCATTTATAAATGAAGAAGCTGAATCTCAAAGAGGTTAAGTGAAGTGTCTAATATCAACCTTCTAGTATATACTATGGGTTTCCCTTCCTATTATCTCCATGGGCTGCATAATTAATATACATATACTTTGGCATATGTGTATATGCACAAATACACAAACACATATACTCTCACACATGTGCACAGAATAATTCTAGATATCTATGAAAGAAAGTACTCTGTACCTTGCAAAGGCTAAGCAAGTATAAGTTACCACCAGGATAAATAAGCAAGTGTAAGCTAAGATTTGAAATATCTGACAACTATTTGTCTGCTTGCAAAAAAACAATACATTCCAAGGTTCAGGATGAACCATTCAAAAAAGCTAGCTGAGCTGAACAGGTAAAAATAAATAAATCCCTCAAGGTAGAAATGTACTGTATTCGTCACTAGGAAATTAAGGAACAGATTCACGAAAGGCCTTGGAAATGGAAGTTAAAGTTTTAATATAGCCATCAGATTTTCCAAAGGGAAAGGAATTAGGAGAACTAGAAAAGTGGGAAGATTCTTTCTCAACATATGAATAAATAAAGAATTTATAATTAGTTATATGAGTTAGCTCTAAAAAGTAAAAATTTTAAAAACTGGATTAAAAAATATTTGTTCTTCAAACTGAACTAACAAGGAAAATGGGGACAGACTCATAGATGGAGAGCAGGGTGACAGCTAGTGGAGGATGGCTGTGGGGAGTGGAGGGAATGAGCAAAAGGGAAAAAGGACTCATGGACATGGACAACAGTGTGGGGAGTGGGATGTCAGGGAACTAAATGATAATGGGAAAATACAATAAAGATTAAATCAAGAAAAAACAAAAATATTTGTGCTTATGTGATATATGAATTCAAATATTGCAATGAGATCACTTTTGTAAGAAGAGCTAGTTTCATACACCTAATGACAGCGAAGTTTTCTGTTAGAAAAGGCCTCTCTATACCACACAAGTTATCCCATATGGAGTGGGCTGCACATTCCATGTCTATTTCACATTGTTCAACAGATGTCCCAAGCTTACATAACAGAGAAATACAGTTTAGAAGTGATGAGGAAAGAATAAAAATAGTTCCAACAACTTTAGAAGAAGTAAACAAAACAATTGGTAACCCAAGTGCTTAATGGAATCTAGATATAATGCTAAATCAGTTAGCTAGTTATTACTTGAATCCTCCTGACAAGCCTGCAAAGTGGATATTCCTATTGTCATTTTATAGGTGAGGAAATCTCAGAGAGGTTAAATAACCTTCCTGGACAAAACCATGTAGATAATGTATTTTCTTATCTTGTCTTCCAAGAGGATGAATGAAATAGATGCTTAATCTGAAGATAAACCGGAAAAGAACACTAGAAAGGACTAAAAAACTTAGGACTTATTGTGAATCCATGTCAATTGAGTTGACAATATGACTAAAATTAAACATCTGAAACCAACATAGTCTATGTTTTGAGACTGACTACTCAGTGAACAATATGACAAATAGCCAACGTTGAGTAGAAGTAAGTATGTTTGGAAAGGAAGAAGTACCTCAGAAGATGTGATGTGATCTGGATCTTATAAAATCTTTGGAATTAAAAACCCAAAAGGTTTTGATGAGGAGGCAGAAAGTTATCTGTGACTTAGGGAACCCTGTGTAAGAGAGGGAGCCTTGAATGTTGGTGATGCAATAGGTGCTGTTATTTCTCACTGGAATGCATCAATGTACTCCCTCTACCCATTTGTCCTTAAACTCCTATTGCACAGGTTTTTAGAAACTGAAAGGGTTTTAATTCTGTTTGTCATAAAGCCAGGAAGATATTCCTCAAGAAAATATGTCCCATAACAAACTCATGCCTTTCCCCAGATCCTTCTGCTCTTCCTCTTCCTGAAAAGAGCAAATTTCTCTGATATGGAACAACCCTTTCTCTGTTGTTTCTCCCTGGCTTTTCACAAGTTGGGTCTTCTCTCCCAGATTCCTTCACATTTTGAGGGATTATTTCTTTAAAAATTCTCTAATCTCACACTCACCTTCCTTAACACTAAGCTAGAATGCTGAATTCTTGAGGTCACTAAGACAAAAAGTAAACTGGTTTATAATGTAATTGTGCTGTAAATAAGCTCACTTTTTCCTCCAAGAAAACTTCTGTATGGATTCAGCCCAATTATTTCTGGAGTTCTTTTCTCTGCAACTATGTGTACTAAGTAATCAGAATCATCTAGAATCACTTAGACAAAGCCAGGCTGGTAATGCTTTTCCTTTACCCTGTCTTCTAAGAAAGCTGGGCAACAGTTGCTGTAATTATGAAGTAAACCAGAAAGGCAGACTAAAATTACTCAAAATTTAGGGTTTACCATGAATCTACCATGTCAGTAAAACTAACGACAGTAGTCTCCACTTTCACTTATATTTAAAGAACTAATCCTCTTTAGATGAAGATTTCACAAAATTTATAACCTAACATCTTATGTACAACATATAAACCGAAAGAAGAAACTGAAGAAAGAAATTGGAAAAAGCAAGATGGGCTTTTCTCTTTATCTGCCACTCGAGAGCTGCTGACTTCCTTGAACAAGAGCTGAAAAGTTTCCTATATGCACATAACAGTCATTGGATCACTTATTCATTTGTTAACACAGTTTCAAGGCCCTCTGCTGGGCTATATATGATCTGGCTCAGCTCCAAAACAAAAGTTTTAAAATGTAAATTAAGTACAAATGCCAAAAGCCACATATCTGAATAGTTACAAATGAAACTCACAGAGACATTTTCATAAATATCCTTGTCATTAATCTTCTTTGAAAAATTCTTATGCAATAGGCGATTTATAAAAGGTCAAACCATTTTATTCTTACATGAGGAGGAACAACAAAACTTCCCCCAAAAGTTCTAAGCATGTATGGAGAGCTTTTAAACTAACTCTCTCTCTCTCTCTCTCTCTCTCTCTCTCTCTCTCTCTCTCTCTCTCTCACAAAGAAGATGTTTTCCCTCTTATGTCTTCCATTAATAAAATAATGTATTGAGGCAATTTCATTCATGCCTCTCCAGAGAAGCAAGGTGCTTCAGCAAATAAAACTCCCCAAGATTATAGAGTTCTAATCCATGTTCTTTCAGTTAAGAGAGAACTTGGGAGAACTAATCCAAGTTCTCCAAGTCTCCCAGTCCATGATATTGACAATAATTTCTTGCTCACCATCAACTGTTTGATATATATAATAAAAACAAAGCAGTTAGAAAGAGGCAATTTATGATGTAAGCTAGAAGAGGTGATCCAGTGCTCTACTTCTCACTAACTGCATGGCTTTGGGCCACTCATGTATCCATTCTGAACTTTAGTTATTTTATCTGTGAAAGTAAAGGTCCTAACCATCTCACATATGAGGAAGGTGAAATTGCTTTGTAAACTGTAAAGGGCTAGACAAGTGAAAGGGAATATTATTATTATCATTTTATCTTTCTCTCTGGTCTTTTTTCTAATTCTAAGTAGGCTAATTTTAAAAATTAAGACAATAAGCAACACTTGTGTATCTCAATAATTTTAAAAAATATATTAAAATATGGAATAACAAGGAAAAGTTTCCCCTTTTCTTTTACTCTGGGAGTTGAAATTTTAAAGGCAGATTTGAGGATTGAAAAGTGAAACTTTCTTGATGTCCTCTGCTCTTTCTGTTAATTTCCTTTAGACTGATTTCCTTATATTGCACATTTCATGCACAATTTGCATCATAATGACTATTTTATGAGTTAATGATTCTTTTATAAGAAATGATTTGCTGTGTAATCAAGCAGAGAGAGAACTGTCTCAAGGTTCACTTACAAGAAATTCAATTATGAATTGCTAAATGCACTGCTCACACAGAGAAGTTTGAAACCTGTTTTTTTTCTTTTGTTTTGTTTTAATGTATCATTAGGTATTAATGTCAGCATTCTTCACTTGTCAAGGCCAACTCATGACATTTCAACTTTCCATTCATGGAATGAAATGACCCTAAAAACCAAGTAGTCTAATGATCTAGAACTGAGGTCACTAGATTTAATAATTTTCTTTAGTTTGAATTTAGCAAACATATATAAACCTACTGCTACACAGAGGCAGTATGCTATGGGAAAGGTGGGGAAGAACAAATATAAATAAGTATTATAAATGCTGCCCTCAAGGAGCTAAAATTCTAATAGGTAGGAAAGGGAAGGATATACAGCATGTAAGAAGCTTACCGAAGAACTAAAGAAAGAGGGACATATACTACGAGTGAGAGGAAAGAAAACCAAGCTTTCTATTCTAAATCACTAGGCTCCTTATAGATAATATTCACTTCTTATAACCAGTAAAGCTAACAAATAGGAATTAATCTATGCAACATCTTTACAAATTCTGGTGTCAACTCTTTGGACTTTTGGTGTCTTCTTATAATACAAGAAGCTTCACTTCTACCATAATGACAAGAAAAAACAAGATAATCTACAAAATTATTTCTTGAAACTGTCAGTTCAAAAACCTCAGGGCAACCAACCAACCTGAATTTTAAGGAAAGTCAGGCACTTTCAAGGAGTGATGGGATACCTATACTTGCTTACCTTTGGCAGTGCATGAAAGTAAGAACTCAAAAAATTTTCAACAAATTGCAAAAGGTAGAATGTGAACTATCATGAAAGCAAAGAATCCCTGGGAGTCTGAGAAACAAAGATGCAAAGGAAGTTTTACATCCACTTGTAGGCTCTTCTTTTTGGTGCTTACTGGGCAGGGGCCAAGGAGCTCTACTTGGTAATTCAGGCCTGGAAGAGGTGAGGGGAGAGGAGGAGAATAACAGTCACTCTGGGAAAGCCTGTCAAAGTGCTTCTTCCTGACCTTGTCTAAAGTACAAAATCTCTATAAACTGCTAAGGGATTGTATGCATACCCTATTACTCTGAAGGCAGAGTTGAAAACCAAATGCAAATGAAGGATGGAATGAGAAAAAAAGACCCACTACCCCAGTATGTCAGGCAGGACACAGTCCTGGGTTCAGACCTTCAGGATAAGGCGGAGTTACTGCTAAGAAAGCCCCCTGCTGAAATCCAGGGACACAGTACCTATTTAAGAACAAGGCTAAACCAGGACAGCATAGAATGAAACCCCTGCCCAGACCTTTCACAACTACACAAACACAACTACGCAAACACAGTCAGTTACTCAACATGCAGCTATCTCCAGTAAAAATCAGAAACATTGTAATGGGAACTACTTCAGTATTATTCCCACAAGAGAACCACTGCTACTTAAGGAAACCAAATATAGCCGAAACTCAATGACCCAGCAGGTAATCTAGTTTTTCCACAACATACAGAAAATGTTTCCTTCTGTTCTCTAGCACTTCCTTATATTCAGCTTCTCCAAAGCTAACTCTTATCTCCAGGCAATGTCCATCAAGTCTTTATCACGAAATGTTATCACTAGTAGAGTCACTCAGACACATCCTCTCCCAGGAAATATCAAACCAAGTTATGTGCAATCAGTACCCTTGTGGGGCTTTTTACTAATTCATCCTCTTACTCTTGGACCTTTTCTATTCACCTAAATATGTTGATCAGGCCTTCCTATATATTCCAGGGTCTTTTTTTTTTTTTTTTTTTTTTTTTTAAGATTTTATTCATTATTTTCAGAGAGAAGGGCAGGGAGGAAGGAAAAAAGGGAGAGAAGCATCAGTTTATGGTTGCCTTTCACTTGCCTCCAGCTACAGACCTGGCTGAAGACGTGGCTTGAAACCTGGTTATGTGCCCTGACTAGGGAATCAAACCAACAACTTTTGGTTTCACAGGCTGGCACCTTATCCACTGTGCCACACCAGCCAGGTCCTCAGGGTCATCTCTTTTACTAATAGTCCCCTCTGAGTACCTTATGTGCACAGATAGAGAGGATTTCATATCTGAACTTTGTAGCCAGATATATAAGAAAAGTAAAACATGTTTATATCTTTGTACAAGCTAAGAAATAGCTCACTACAATGTGAAAGCAATTCAACCCTTCAGTCCCACTAGCTGGAGTGTTAACAGTATAATCTTTTTAGAGCAACAGATATTTCTTTATTGGTTGAAAACACTGACTACTATAAATATTAAGTCATTCCCCAAAGTATATTAATACAATACAATATTTACAACAGAAAAGGAACTTTTGAAGTATAGAAGAGTGAACACACACACACACACACCAAAACAAGTTCCAAAGACAAAAAAATAAACCTAAGCCCTGGCTGGTAGCACAGCAGATAAGGCGCCGGCCTGCAAGCCCAAAGGTTGCAGGTTCGATTCCCCAGCCAGGGCACATAACAAGGCTGCAAACCAGATCTCCAGTCAGGTCTGTGGCTGGAGGCAGGTGAAAAGCAACCATACATTTATGTCTGTCTCCCTCTCTGCCTCTCTCCCTTCCCCTCTTTCTAAAAATAATAAATAAATAAATCTTTTAAAAAATAAATAAATCTACAGCATAGATCTCAATGGAGGTATGACCTACACTAGTAAGAGAATTATATTAATGACCAGAAGAAATTGAGTTAAATGTACATGACTTTTAGTAAGATGTATTAATAATGAAGTTGCCCAGAGATCCTATCTAGGATAGTTTCATTTAGCATTTTTATGCATTATCTGAAACAGGGAATGCAGAGTGGAAATGTTACATTTGTGGAGTACAGAATCTCTTCTAGATTATGAAATGTCAAAGTGGTGTCAAGAAATGTAACGTAATATGATTTCACAAAACATTGTGAGTAGAAAAAATTGTGGAGGCTGAACTATTTGAGAAAGAGATAGTTTATAAAAAAACAATACTGGTCTTAAATAAAAATACTAATAATATCTACCAAATAATCAGAGCTATAATGATCAGTATTTTATTATACTAATGGTATCATATATACCATCTCATTCAATCCTTAACAATCTTCACAATAGCTATTCTTCCTTTGTTACAGATAAGATGAGGCTCAGAAAGTTTAAGCAGGTTGCCTAGTGCAACAGTGGTGGTTGAATATGACCTGTAAAAATCAAATAAAACACATAATCATTAAGCTTTGATTCCTTGGCAACATTAAACATCTAAGTTATTTTTAGGGCAGCTGATAAAAAATCAAATTTGATAATAGGAATTTCATTCCTGTACTAACTAGATTAACTTCCATGATCTTAAAGTCATAATCTTCAGAGGAGTTCCCGAAAGATGGTGGAGAATTGGAGCTGCACCAGTCTCCTCCAGGTCACAGCTGCAATTACCAACAGAACACTAGCTGGAAAGAGGTCCTAAAACCACCGACAAAACAGAAAAGGTTGCTGCATCACAATGTGACTGGTAGGAATCGCAGAAACTCAAGAGGGCCATCGGAGGCAGCAGCTAAAGGGATGGGGCTGGGGAATCCACCTGAGAAGGGTAGGTCTGGTTCCCCAGCTGGGTGTCCCAGCTACAGCAACATGGCAGAGAGCAGAGCAGCATCCAGCTGAGATGGGCGGAAAGCTGTGGAATTGTCTGGCCTGCAAGAGCGCTGGAGACAGAGAACTGCTAGGGTGACCACAGCGAAAATATATTGGCACCCACCTACCCTGGGCTCCAGTGGAGGGAGGGCAGAGAGGACTGGAGATGCATGGGGAGAGTTTCAGTGGTGGCTTGGAGGAGAGAAGTGGGGAGGCAGCTGTGGGGATCTCCGTGCAGACTCAATGCCCACACCTCAGGCGGACTGCGCTGCGCCCCAAGGCTTCCCTAAGAGGGTCCTCGTAGCCCTGCCCACTGGGAGCAATCTTCCTCACCCAGCGGTGTCTGAGCTTGGAGCCTGATCACAATTCTTTGATTTACATTTAAATAAACCTCTCTTGCCCTGTCCTGTCTGAGCATAGACACAATAGTTGGCACCTGAAGAGGTATTTCTCATCCAGTAGCCCCTGGGCCTGGTGGCTGATTACAGACCCTCTGACTTACAGCTGGGTCAGTCAGACTGGCACAGTGGCACACATGCCTGGTGGCTGATCCTAGATTCATTGCTTTACAACTGAGTCAGTCCTTCTCACTCAGCAGAGCCTGGGCCTGGCAGGTGATTACAAACTTTCTGACTTGTGGTTGGGAAGACAGTCAGCCCCACACAGTGGCAAGTGAGCCTGGTGGCAGATGGTGAATTCGTTGGTTCACAACTCAGTTGGTTTGTCCCACTCACTGGCCTCTAGGCCTGGCAGCTGATCACAGATTCATTGGATTACAATTGTACCTTACTCTCTAGCTCAGCAGCTCCTGAGCCTGGTGGCTGAACACAGATTCATTGGATTACAATTAGATCTTGCTGCCTAGCCCAGTGGTGCCTGAGCCTGGCTGCTGACCACAGATTTATTTTAAATTTTTTAAATGATTTTATTAATTATTTTCAGAGAGAGGGTAGAGAAGGAGAGAAACTTCAATGTATTGTTGCCTTTCACCTGCCTCCAACTATGGACCTGGCTGGAGACCTGGCTTGCAACCTGGTTATGTGCCCTGGCTGGGAATCGAAACAGTGACCTCTGGGTTCACAGGCCAACACCTTTCCACTGAGCCACCAACCAGGGTTCCTGATCACAGATTTATTGATTTTCATCTGCATCTGTCTCACCAGGCTACACTGAGCTGGTGGCTGATCCATTGGATTACAACTGAACCTCTCTGTCTAGCTCAGTAGGGCCTGAGTTTGGTAGCTGATTTATTGATTTACAACTGAATGAGTCTCACCCCAAGCTGCATCTGAGCCTGGTGGTGGATCACACACCAACAGGATTACAACTAAACCAATCCTTCCAGCCTAGTAGTTCCTTAGCCTGGCAGCTAATCACAGTTTGATTGGATTACAATGAAACCTAAAAATGGAGAGAAAAAGAAACAGTCCATTACCAAAAGGAAAGGAGGAATCCCCAGAGATCACTAAATGAAACAGAGGCAAGCAAACTATCAGATATGGAATTCAAAATAATGATAGAGAAGCTCAATGAGCTTAGCCAGTTCAAAGAAAACTACAAACAACTCCAGGGAAGCTACAAGAACCTTACTGAGAACTACACCAGCATTAAAAAGGACATAGAAACTATCAGTAAGAGCCAGGAGGAAATGAATAAGATTTCTGAATTGAAGAATACAGTAGGAGAAATCAACAGCAGGCTAGAGGAAGCATAGGATCGGATCAGGGAGTTGGAAGACAACGTAGAAAAATATTCCAAGACAATGCAACAGAATGAAAAAAGGCTGAACAAGAGTGAAAAGGTTTTAAGAGAGCTGCAGGACAACATGAAACATGATAATATCCATATCATAGTGATACCAGAAAGAGAAGAGAAACCAGAAGGAATAGAAAACTTGTTCAAAAAAGTAATGATAGAAAATTTCCCTAACATGATGAGTTACTCAAGTTCAGGAAGCACAGAGGGTTGCAATGAAGGTCAACCCAAACAGACCAAATCTAAGACACATTATAATTAAAATGGCAAATTTCAAAGATAAAGAGAGAATCCTAGAAGCATCAAGAGAGAAACAGCAAATAACATATAAGGGGGCTCCAATAAGGCTATTAAATGATTATTCAACAGAAACAATTCAAACCAGAAGGGAATGGCAGAAAATATTCCAAGTAATAAGAAACAAAGGCCTGCAACCAAGAATACTCTACCTAGCAAGGCTCTCATTCAAAATGGAAGGAGAAATAAGGAGTTTCCCAGACAAGAGAAGACTAAAAGAATACATCTCTACCAAACCAGCATTGCAAGAAATGCTAAAGGGTTGGCTTTTTTAAAAAATGAAGAAAGAGAGAGAGACAGAGAGGAACATAGGTACAAAGTGGGAAAATGGCAACAAATAAGTATCAATCAATAATAACCTTTAATGTAAATGGATTAAATTTGCCAATCAAAAGACATAGGGTAGCTGAATGGATAAGAAAACATGACCCATATATATGCTGTCTTCAAGAGACCCACCTCAGAACAAAACATAAACACAGATTGAAAGTGAAGGGATGGAAAAATATATATTAAGTAAATGGACACGAAAAAAACCTAGAGAAGCAATACTTATTTCAGACAAAACAGATTTTATGATGAAGGCTATAAAAAGAGACAAAGAAGGATATTTCATAATACTTCAGGGAACAATCCATCGAGAAGATGTAACACTGGTAAGCATATGTGCATACAACACAGGAGCTCTGAAATATATAAGGAAAATATTGGAGGATTTCAAGAAGGATATAGACAGCAACATGCTAATAGTAGGGGATTTTAATACCCCACCATTAACAATGAACAGATCTTCCAAACAAAAAAAACACCAAGGATATTGTGGCATTGAACAACACTCTAGAGGAAATGGACCTAACTGATATATACAGAACCTTTCACCCCAAAGAGGCAAAATACACATTCTTTTCAAACGCACATGGAAAATTCTCAAAGATAGACCATAAGGTAGGTCACAAGACAAGCCTCCACAAATACAGGAAAATGGACATCATACAAAGCATCTTCTCAGATCACAATGGATTAAAACTAGAAACCAACCTCAAGGGAAAAAACCAAAAACACTCTAACTCATAGAGACTGAATAACATGCTTTTCAGTAATGAATGGGTTAAAAATGAGATCAAAGAAGAAACCAAAAAGTTCCTGGAAACAAATGACAATGAATACACAGCAGCCCAAAACCTATGGGACACAGCAAAGGCAGTCCCCAGAGGGAAATTCATACCAATACAAGCTTACCTAAAAAGGACAGAAGAAGCTTATACAAACAATCTAACCATAAAACTACAAGAACTAGAGGAGCAAAAACAAGCAAAGCCCAGAGCAAGTATTAAGAAGGAAATCCTCAAGATCAGAGCAGAATTAAATAATTTAGAGACTCAAACTACAATTCAAAGAATCAACAGGTCCAGGAGCTGGTTCTTTGAAAAACTAAACAACACTGAAAAGCCTTTAACCAGGCTCATTAAGAAAAAGAGAGAGAGGGCCCAAATAAACAGAATCAGAAACAACAGAGGAGAAATCACAACTGATACTTCAGAAATACAAAGGATTGTAAGAAATTACTACAAACAACTATATGACAAGAAACATGAAAACCTGGGTGAAATGCGCAAATTTCTGGAAATGTATAATCAACCAAAACTGAATCCAGAAGAAGCAGAAAGCCTGAGTAGACCAATGACAACTAGTGAAATTGAAGAAGTATTCCAAAATCTCCCAAAGCACAAGAGCCCCAGACCAGATGGCCACACAGGTGAATTCTACCAAACATTTGAAGAAGAACTAACTCCTATCCTTCTCAACCTATTCCAAAAAAAAAAAAAAAAAAATTGAAGAAGAAGGAAAGGAAGACTCCCAAACTCTTTCTATGAGGCTGATATTATTCTAATCCCAAAACCAAGTCAAGACACAACTAAGAAGGAAAACTATAGGCCAATATCTCCAATGAACATAGATGCTAAAATTCTCAACAAAATTTGGCCAGCTGGATCCAGCAATACATTAAAAAGTTCATACACCATGATCAAGTGGGTTTTATCCCAGGGATGCAAGGATGATACAACATTCACAAATCAATAAATGTAATATACCACATCAACAAAATGAAAGACAAAAACCATATGATCATATCAATAGATGAAGAAAGAACATTTAATAAAGTCCAGTAACCAGTTATGATAAAAACGCTCAGCAAAACAAGAATAGAGGGAGCATACATCAACATCATAAAGGCCATATATGAGAAACCTGAAGCCAACATCATACTCAATGGCAAAAACTGAAAACTTTCCCCCTAAGATCAGGAACAAGACAAGGCTATCCACTTTTTCCACTTCTGTTCAACATCATTTTGGAAGTTAAAGCCACAACTATCAAAGAAGAAAAAGGAATCAAAAGTATCCAAACTGAAAAAGAGGAAGTCAAACTGTCATTATTTGCAGATGATATGATAGTGTATATACAAAACCCGACAGGCTCCACCAAAAACTTACTCAACTTGATAAGCAAATATAGCAAAATAGCTGAAAATAAAGTCAGTATTTAGAAATCAAAAGCATTTTTGTATACAAATAATGAAACATCAGAGATAGAAGCTAGAAGACAAATCCCATTTACCACAGCAACAAGAAAAATACAGTACTTAGTAATAAACTTAACCAAGGAGTTAAAAAAGTTGTACTCAGAAAACTACAGAACACTGAAGAAAGTAATTAAGGAAGATACAAATAAAGTGTAACCAGATACCATGTTCAGGGATGGGAAGAATTAACATCATTAAAGTGTCCATACTACCCAAAGCAACCTATAGATTCAATGCAGCCCCATTAACATACCAAGGACAGACTTCACAGAAATAGAAAAAAAATACTTCAAAAATTTATATGCAGCCAAAAATGCCCACAAATAGCCACAGAGATCTTGAGAAAGAAGAACAAGGTAGGAGGAATCGTGATACCTGATATCAAACTATACTACAAGGCCACTGTCATCAAAAACTGTCTGATACTGGCATTAGAATAGACATGCAGATCAATGGAACAGAATAGGGAGCCCAGAAATAAACCCAGGACTCTATGGTCAATTAACATTCGTTCGACAAAGGAAAAAGGGACATAAAATGGAGTAAAAACAGTCTCTTCAAAAGGTGGTGTTGGGAGAACTGGAGAACAACATGCAAAAAGATAAAACTAGATCACCAACTTACACCATACACCAGAATAAACTCAAGATGGATAAAGGACTTAAACATAAGCAGTGCTACCATAAAGGTCCTGGAGAAAAATACAGGCAGTAACATTTTAGATATCCTATGCAGAAATATGTTTACTGATACTTCACCAAGGGCAAAGGAAATAAAAGAACATATAAACAAGTGGGGCTATATCAAATTGAAAAGTTTCTGTTCGGCTAAAGAAAACACCAGCAAAATTCAAAGGGAACCAACTGTATGGCAAAACAGATTTGCCAATGCTACCTCAGACAAGGGTTTGATCTCCAAAATATATAAAGAACTAATGCAACTCAACACCAGGGAGACAGACAGCCCAATTAAAAAATGGGCAAAAGACCTGAACAGACCACTCACTGAGGAAGACACACAAAGGGCCCAGAGGCATATGAAAGAAAGCTCAACATCACTAGCCATCAGAGAGATGCAAATTAAAACCACAATAAGATACCACCTTACCCCTGTCAGAATGGCAATCATCAACAAATCAACAAACAACAAGTGTTGGCGAGGATGTGGGGACAAAGGGAACCCTGAGGCACTGTTGATGGGAATGCAGGCTGGTGCAGCCACTATGGAAAACAGTATGGAGTTTCCTTAAAAAACTAAAAAAGGAACTGCCTTCTGATCCAGCAATGCCACTACTAGGACTATACCCAACAAATCCTGAAACCAATTCAAAAGAACCTATGTACCCTTATGTTCATAGCAGCGTTATTTACAAAAGCCAAATACTGGAAACAGCCTAAGTGCCCATCAGTGGATGAATGGATCAAAAAACTTTGGTACATCTACACAATGGAATAGTACACAGCAGAAAGAAAGAAGGAACTCCAAACCTTTGCAACAACATGGATGGAACTGGAAAGTATTATGCTTAGTGAAATAAGCCAGCCAGTGAAAGACAAATACCATTATGATCTCACTCATTACAGGACAATAATGAATAAAACTAACAACAAGCAAAACAGAACCAGATACATGAATATGGTGAATAGGCCTTCAGTGGGCAGGAGGGAAGGGGGAGGAGGAGGCAAAGAAGGGGAGCAGTTTAGTCAAGGAACTAGTATGCAAGAACCATGGACATGGACAAGTGGGATTGACTTTGGTGGGGAGTGGGTGGGTGGGTGGGGAAGGGGACAAATGGGAGTAAAAAGGGGATGAATGTAATACAACAACAATTTAATTAAAATTTTTAAAAAGTCATAATCTTCATTAATGAATCAGCAGGTAGTTAGAGAATTGTAAGTTTGGAGAAGCAATAGTGATCTGTACCAGAGAATGAATGCTAAAGACAGAAAGTTTGCTTTAAAAAAAAAAAAAAGCCTCTTTGGAATTGTATGAAAGAATGCCAAATTCAATGTTAATGTTACTAGTGAATATGAGTTGGTATTACAAATTGTTTGCAAGTGGAATGAATTCCTGAGAAATTTGTTCATAATGCATTTGTGTATAAAATCAACCAGCAGAGGGGGCTGCTAAAAGAATATACAGTAGAGGATACTTAGCCCCATCTTAGTAACAGATTGTATCACAAAAGTTTGTTTCTAAACCAATTGTTTAAATGCAGAATTCATTTCACCAAGGGGACAATGTTCCAAATCTGGCTCTCAAGTCAAATCCAGCCCACCACCTGTTTTTGTATGGCCCATAAACTAAGAATGGTTTTCACATTTTAACAGGTTGAAAAAATGACTACTATTTCATGACACATGAAAATTACATGAGATTCGATCTTCAGTGTCCATTGATAAAGTTTTATTGGAATATAGCCACACTCATTTATCTATGTATTGTCTATGGCTGCTTTCACATATAATAAATAGCAGAGTTGAGAGAGAGGCCAACCTGTGGCTCACAAAGCCTAAAACACATGCATACACACTGTGTGGCCCTCTATAATAGAAATTTGCCAGTTTTCATTACAAATGATTATTATGTTACCTGACTGGCTGGCAGAAAATGGTATTTAAAATGTGGTTGTGCTATAATGTTAATAGCATCCCCAAGTCTATGCCTAGAGGTCTTTTAAGAACTCCAGTGGTATTCCAGCTATGCAACCAGTGATTATCAAAGCAAATCTTTCCAAGTCATAACTTTTTACATTTGTTAATGCTATTCAGTCAATTTGGAATACCCTTCACCCAACAAAAATAAATAAATAAAAATAGCTAAGTTTATGAGTCAAAATTGAGCATTTTAAAATTTATTTTACATGCACTGTTCTATTTAATTCTCACAACAATGAAATGAAACAGTTGCTACCAATATCCCCATTTACAGATGGAAGAACTGAGACCAAGAGAAATTAAATAACTTGCTGCAAGTAACACTTCTGTAAGTGCTACAGCCAGGAATATAAACCCTGGAAATCTAGAACAACCTTGGATATTGTGCCATTTATCCACTACCCATAAAGCTATATTTCTTTTTCAACTCTTGAAAGCCCTTCCAGCTTTTAAGATTTAATTCAAGTGCCATCTTCTTCATAAAGCCTTGTTCCCAGATTCCCTATGCCCACAAGTTCAAAATTAATACATTAGACTGCAATCATATCAGAGATTTATTGGGCAACCAAAGGATAATAACCTTGGGCACTATCAAGAGGGGGATGCAGAAGAAAAAAACAAAAAAAAGAACCCAAAGGGCCACATCTCAACATTGCAGAAGGCTGACCTTGGCATCACTGGTGGTAAGGAAAGTAGTGTTGTTACTTATGATTCCAAGATGTCCCATGAATTAAATGTCTCCTGGAGGGAGTGAAACTTTGAAATACAGTATTTGCAGAAATAATGAGTTGTCTAGTATGATATCAAGGTGAAAATCCATGCTTAAACTGAATGAAAGTAATTATGTGCTCCTAATTGAATACATATTGGTTAACAGGTATATCGAAAAAAAATATTTCATTTGATTCCCTAACAAGTGTACAAGCTGGGATGAAATTAAGACTCAGATACATACATATATATATATATATATATATATATATATATATATATATATATACCACTGTATGGAGCTAGGTGACATCTTTAGGCCTCTGGTATCATAGCTCCAAGGGTATTGGAGATCAGACCCCCAGCATGAGAACCCAAGAAAAGAAAAAGCAAGCTAGCTTCCAGAAAGAGAAAAACAGAGAGGGAGGGAATTAAAGGAACAGAGAGAGGGGGGATGTAAAAAAAAAATCTGAAAATAATAAAATATTATTAAAATTTTCCAAATTTGATAAAAATCATAATAAAAAAATACATCCAAGAAGTTCAAAGAACCCCAAGCATAAGAAGCATAAAAAGAAAAAGAAAAAACTGTATCAAGGAAAACATCATGATCAAATAGCTCAAAACAAATAATAAAGACACAACTTTACTAGCAATCAAAGGAAGGAAAATACATACTATATGCAGAAGAATAAGGATAACTAAAACTTCAGATGTCTCATTGGAACCAATGCAAGTGAGAAGACACAAGCAACACTTTTGAAGTAGTTAAAGTTATTTTATTTTATTTTTTTTTTAAGATTTTATTCATTATATTCAGAGAGAAGGGCAGGGAGGGAGGAAGAAAGGGAGAGGAGCATCAATGTATAGTTGCCTTTCACCTGGTTGGAGACCTGGCTGGCAACCTGGTTATATGCCCTGACTGGGGAATTGAACCAGCAACCCTTGGGTTTGCAGGCCAGTGCCCATCCACTGAGCCACACCAACCAGGGCAAAAAAAAAGTAATTTTTAAAATGAAAACCATCAACCCTGTCAACTTAGAATCCCAAGGCTGCAAAAATCTTTTAAAAAATAAAGATGACTATAGAGAACATTCAAGATTACACACACACACACATAAAATAACAGAATTAATAAATGAATTCAGTAAAGTAGCAGGATACAAAATAAATATTCAAGATAGGTTGCATTTTATACACTAATAATGAGCTATTAGAAAAATTATCAGAGAAACAACTAAAGAAACAATCCCATTTACAATTCCATTTAGAAAATACCTAGGGATAAATTTATCCAAGATGGTAAAAGACCTCTACTTGAAAAATTATGACATTGGAGAAGGAAATAGAAGAATATACCAATAAATGAAAGCACATACTGTGCTCATGGATAGGAAAAGTTGACATCATGAAAATATCCACATTATCCAAAGCAGTCTATAGTTTCAATGGAATTCCTATCAAAATACCAATGGCTATTTTCACCGACCTAGAGCAAATAATTCAAAAGCTTGTATAGAAACACAAAAGATCCCAAATAATGACAGCAATCTTGACAAAGAAGAAAGTGGGAGGTATAGTACTACCTGATATCAAGGCTATAGTAATCTAAACAGTATAGAACTGCTACAAAAACAAACACACAGATCAATGGAACAGAATAGAGCCCAGAAATAAACCCAAGTCTCTACAGTCAATTAATCTATAGAAAGGAAGCAAGAACATACAACCGGGTAGACAGCCTATTCAATAAATGGTGCTGGGAAAATTGGACAGATATGTGCAAAAATTAATCTAGACCATCATATATAAGAATAAATTCAAAATTAATAGACTTAATTGTAAGACTTGAAATGATAAAACTTCCAGAAGAAAACATAGGCAGTAAAATCTTGGATAGTTCCTCTTACCAATATATTTTCTGGCATACTTTCTTGGATAAGAGAAACAAAAAGAAAATAAACAAAAGGGACTACATCAAACTAAAAAGGTTTTGCACAACAAAAGAAACCACCAACAAAATGAGAAGACACTCTACTTAATGGGAGAACATATTCACCAATGATAATCCAATAAGGGGTTAATATCCAAAATTTATTTTTTAAACTCATACAACTTAATACTCCTCACCCCCCAAAAAATCAATTAAAAAGTGGCCAAAGAACTTGAATTGACACTTCTCCAAAGAGGACATACAGATGATCAAATAGTCATATGAAAAGATACTCAATGTCACTCATCAGAGAAAAACAAATTAAAACCACAATGAGACATCATTTCACACCTGTCAGAATAACTATCAATGAATCTACAAGTATTGGCAATAACGTGGAAATAAGGGAATCCCTGGGCACTATTGGTGTGAATGCAGATTGGTGCAACCATTATGGAAAGCATTGTGGAGGGACCTCAGAAGAATTAAATATGGAACTGCCTTATGACCCAGTGATTTCACTTCTGGGTATATATCTGAAGAAACCTAAACACTAATTCAAAAGAATATAAGCACCCTCATGCTCAATGTATCATTATTTAAAATAGCCAACATATGAAAATAGCCCAAGTGCCCATCAATGAATGGATGAGTTGAAAAAGAAGATGTGGTATACAATGAAATATTACTCAGCTATAAAAAAGAATGAAATCTTGCCCTGGGTGGATGGCTCAGTCAAAGTGTCATCCCATACATAAAAATGTTGAGGGTTCAATTCCCAGTCAGGGCACATACTAAGTTGCAGGTTCAATCCCTGATCATCGCACATATAGGAAGCAACCAATGTTTCTCTCTCACATCAATTTCTGCCTCTCTCTCCCTTCCTTCCTTCCTTCCTTCCTTTTCTTTTCTTTCTCTCTTTCTTTCTTTCTCTCTCCCCCACCCAACCCCCGCTATCTCCCTCCCTCCCTTCATAAAATCAATGAGCAAATCCTTGGGTGAGAATTTTTAAAAAACTAGTGACAGTGACAGAGGCTTCCTAAGTCCTAGGCACTCCTCTTAAAGGGCCTATACATAGAATTACTCAGTCTTGCTCACATTGAGCTCCAGTGTTGGGGCAGCAGCTCAAAAGGCACCAGAGACACAAGGGGAGGAACTAAATTGTTGGACTTCTGGGCAAGGGCTGGAGGGGCAGCTCTTTCCCAGATAAAAGTGCTGGCAGCACTTCTCTTTTGCTGAGCTTTCACCCCACAGAGACAGGTACCTTATCCAAGTCTCCATAAGTTTGGTGTATACACTATTCACTTCACCCTGGTAACTCCCTGAGAACCTGCCCCCATCCAACTTGCAGGCCCACCTACACTGTTTCTAATTACATTTTCATACAAATAGCCTCTCTTGGCTCATGCTTTGGACTTTCCTAAACTCTTTCAAACAAGCAGCATCTGGCCTCTACATAATCCATACCTCTAGCTAAGTGGCCCTAGAGCTGGAACTAGCAGCCAATCTTGGTCCTCAGCTTGGTTCTCCCAGGTAACTCTAAGCCCAACACAAGTGGCAGCCATTTTCAGATCACTCTGCAGCTCATGCCAGGTAGCCCTGGGCAGAGTACAGGTGGTGTCTGACCTTGTTCTGCACCTCCCAGAAGGCCCCCAGAGCCAGTAAACAGCTTCAGACCAGGCCTGATTACAACCCAACAACCCCTGCAAGCAACACACTTGTTGGACTTGGGAGGCAACAAAGCTCTGCTGTAGCAAGTCCAGCAGCTCCTCTGCTGTCCTCGCAAACTGTTCTCACACCTGATTGGCCTGACTTAGTCCCTCCCAGTGATGTGCCAACAATCAAGGCTCAACATTAAAAGCATAGTGCACACAGAGCACACAGAGGTGCATCTGATTCACCCAGCTCCAGTAAGTAAAGCCACTCTACATTAGGCCACTCTACCAAGACCAGGTGATGTACCAGCTCTACCTAATACATAGAAACAAACACAGGGAAGCAAGCAAAATGAAGCAGCCCAAATGAAAGAACAAGAAAAATCCCCAGAAAAAGAACTAAATGAAATCAAAGCAAGCAAACAACCAGATACAGAGTTCTAAACAATGGTTATAAGAATGTTCAAGAAACTTAGGGAGAAGTTTTTTTTTTTTAAGATTTTATTTATTATTTCCAGAAAGATAGGAAGGCAGAGAGGCAGAGAGGGAGAGAAACATCAACGTATGGTTGCCTTTCACTTGCCTCCTGCTACAGGCCTGGCTGGAGACCTGGTTATGTGCCCTGGCTGAGGAATTGAACCAGCGACCTTTGGGTTTGCAGGCTGGTACCTTATCCACTAAGCTACCAGTCAGGGCTAACTTAGGAAGAACTTTAACAGCATTAAGAAGAAAAAAAAAAAAGAACATGGAAACCATACAAAATAACCAATCAGAAATGAATAATATATCACAGGGAATCGACAAAAGATTAGATAAAGCATAGGATCAAATGAGCAATTTGGAATATAAGGAAGCAGAAAAGGCCCAAAAAGAACAGGAAAAAAATTCCCCCAAAATGAGGATAGTATAAGGAACCT
Organism: Noctilio leporinus; assembly: GCA_004026585.1. Taxonomy (NCBI): domain Eukaryota; kingdom Metazoa; phylum Chordata; class Mammalia; order Chiroptera; family Noctilionidae; genus Noctilio; species Noctilio leporinus. Next base: position 18,716 of record PVIW01004722.1, on the reverse strand, counting down.
CAGGGACAATGTCAAGTATAACATTTGCATCATGGTAGTGCCAGATGGAGAAGAGAAAGAGCAAGAAATTGAAAACCTATTTCAAAATAATGATGGAAAACTTCCCCAACCTAATGAAAGAAACAAACACACAAGTCTAGCAAGTGCACAGAGTCCTGAACAAGATAAACCCAAGGAAGCCCACACCAACACATCATAATTAAAATGGCAAAGGTTAAAGACAAAGAAAGAATCTTAAAATAAGCAAGAGAAAAGCAGTTAGTTGCCTGTAAGGGAGCACCAATAAGACTGTCAGTTTATTTCTCAATTGAGACTTTGCAGGCTAGAAGGAATTCACACAAAATATTCAAAGTGATGAAATATTCAAGTGTGGATATGGTTTCCATGTCCATAACCAAGATTACTCTGCCCAGCTAAACTATCATTTAGAATAAAAGGACGAATAAAGAGTTTCCCAGACAAGTAAAAGCTAAAGAAGTTCACTACCAACCTAGTATTACAAGAAATATTAAAGGGTCTGCTTTAAGAAAAAGAAAAAAGGATGAAATACCTGAATACTAAAATAGCAATAAATAATTACTTGAAATACAATGGATTAAATGTTCCAGTCAAAAGAAATACAGTGATTGAATTAATAATGAAACAAGGTCCTTACATATGCTCTAGAAGGGACCTAACTTCATATCAAAAGAAACACACAGACTGAAAGTAAAGGGATGGGAAAAACATATTTAATAAAAATAGAAATTAAAAAAAGCTGGGGTAGCAATACCTTTACCAGAAAAAATAGAGTTTAAAACAAAGGCTTCAACAAGAAACAAAGAAGGACCCAGCAACTCCACTTTTATGTATTTATTTGAAGAAACTCAAAATACTAAATTGAAAAAAACATGCTTATTACAGCATTATTTACAATAGTCAAGAGATGTAAGCAACTGAAGTATCCATCAGCAGATGAATGGATAAAGAAAAAGTGCTGCATATATGCAATGGAATATGATTCAGCCATAAAAGATTGAAATCTTGCCATCTGCAACAACATGGATGGACACAGAGAGTATTGTGCTAAGTGAATTAAGTCAGACAGAGAAAGACAAATGCCAGGTGATTTCACTCATATATGGAATATTTTTAAAAAATAAACAAACAAGCAGAACAAAAACAGACTCACAGATACAGAAAACATTTTGAAGGTTGCCAGATGGGAGGGGAGTTGGGAATGGGCAAAAAAAGGTGAAGGGATTTATAAGTACTCATTGGTAATTATAGAATAGTCACAGGGATATACAGTACGGCATAGGGAGCATAGTCAATAATATTGTAATAACTATACATGATATCAAATAGATACTAAATTTATCAAGGTGATCACTTCATAAGTAATATAAATGTCTAATCACAGAGTTGTACACCTGAAAGTAATATAATACTGCACATCAGCTATAATTTTAAAATAATAAATAAAAAAGAAATAAAGCTTCAGTTCATGTGCAAATTTTGGGAAAAAAGTAAAAAAGTACAACTTACCACCTAGCAGGTTAAGTGAATTATATTTGCCTATTAGTGGTGCCATTTACACTGATAAACAGATAGACTAGCTATTGATGTCATAAGGTGAAAACTATACTATTCATGTACATTAAAATTTGAGTGATATGTTTTGGTAACTACTGTGCAGTTATTTTACCAGTTAGCCATCTTTGCAATTTGAAATAATTTTTACTTATAACAATGCTGTCCTATCACTCACCTAGTAGTATAAACCATGTTTACAAATATACTCAAGAAAATTAGATCTGATAAAATGCCATGAAGAATGCTAGACAACCACCACATTTGTCATGCTGCTAATTTAGGAAAGTACAATTTCTCTTGAGTTTCTTCATGTTGTGATAAAGAGAACAAAAATATCATTAAAGTCAAAACTTTTCCATAAAAGGCTTCACATTTATTTCTATGAAAACACACACCATTAATTATATGATTTGAAATAATAAAGATTTCAGGAAGCTATCCCTGTCAAAATTTATTGTAACAAGTACATTTTTGTGACAGGTCATGCCACTTAACCACAGTAAGACACATCCACTCAAAGGAAGTGATATTTCTACTCTAACCAACATATTCAGTAGAAACAGAAGGTTCAAATATCATACTGGCTGGTCTCTTGACTCTCTCCTGAGAAATATGAAGTGTAGGGTGGTACTTTTATTCCCACCTAGAAATTTTTGTCTTGTAACATTCTTTGACTTTTAGCTGACAGCCTGTTATGTAAGAGACTGCACTCGTAAAAAGGTCACGTGGCATTAACCCAGGAAGACATTAACGTGTGACCTTGTCAACAAATTTCAGTTTATCACATCACAGAACATTTTGCTGGGCAAGAAAGAATTTCATGAGAATCTGGAATATGCTCTCAGACACATATTTTACAAAATTTTCATGTTAAAAAGTACTCTTTAGAACTTGAAGCAGGTAGTAAAAACTTGGAATGCTATCTTTATCATGAGTTTTTTATTTTAATTTTCAACTTTAAACTTAGAAGTCTGACACAAAATCCAATGGAGAAGATAATGAGCATTAGAACAGAAAAGAGGAAGAAAGATTCCTATGAATTACCTAGAAAACACATACAATCACATCTTGTTTTGCAAGCCTGATGTTCTCCTAGATGCCTGGGTATAGACAGGTTTTATTTTATTTTATTTTTTTTAATTTTATTTTATTTCATTATTTTTAGAAAGAGGGGAAGGGAAAGAGGCAGAGAGGGAGAGAGGCATGGTTGTGTTTCACCTGCCTCCAGCCACAGACCTGACTGGAGACCTGGTTTGCAACCTGGTTATGCGCCCTGGCTGGGGAATCGAACCTGCGACCTTTGGGTTTGCAGGCCGGCGCCTTATCCACTGTGCTACCAGCCAGGGCTAGGTTTTATTTAAAAAAACAAAAAACAACAACAAAAAAAAAAAAAACAAGAAAAACACTGTACATTTTGGATGTAAAAAGTTACTTTTATTTTTAAAAGAAGCAAACAATAAATCTTTAAATTCTTCACATTTAAAAAAAAAAAGATTTTATTTATTATTTCCAGAGAGAGGGGAAGGGAGAGGGGCAGAGAGGGAGAGAAACATCAATGTATGGCTGCCTTTCACCTGCCTCCAGCCATGGACCTAGCTGGGAAATCGAACCAGCAACTGTTGGGTTTGCAGGCTGGCGCCTTATCCACTGTGCTACCAGCCAGGGCTTAAACTCTTCACATTTAATATACAGAATCACAAACTATCAGAGTCAACTTGAAAGTCTTTATAGAGAGTTTCTAACCTAAAATCACCCATTTTACATGAGAGGAAAACAGCTCCAGAGTGGTACAAGGACATAAGTTAGCAACTTCAATGAATTAAAGTTCAATAAATTGTCTTTATACCTCACTGTCATAAATAACTCATATCTAAGTTATCTGTTGCACACATCTGGAATATTATGGAATGGGGCACAGCTGACTCAGAGCATGACATAAGATTCTTAATTATTAGCTAGTGCTAAAATTTCTAGCCATTTTAAACACTGGAAAACTGATTTATTACTGCTGGTAAAGTTTTTATTAACTGAGAATGAATATCCACTTTTAGAACAATTTACATTTTCATATAATTACCAGCTTTTTTGGCTGGAGGGATTCTGTAAGTTTCAATTCTCTTTCAAGCTAACCTAATTCTCTGTATGATATTGGAATCCTCTTTATAACATCCATGCTCCGTGGTCACTTGGGTATCTGTTTGGATACATTCCATCTTTGAGAACTTCTGACTGTGAAAAAGATTTTCTTTAATTGTGCCAAAATGTATATCTCTTTGATCTCTCTATCCATTACCTCTACCAAGGGTACTATATTTTGACAACACATAAAATGTATCTTATCTCTTTCTTCCATATGATAGCTTTTCAGAGCTAGAAGAATGGTGAACATATGGCTTCTCCTCTCCAAGCAAAGCAGCTCTGTTTCCTTTAGACATTGTTCATATGATATGTTTGGGAGACAAGAAACCATAGTGGTAAAGAGTACAGTCTTTGACATCACACTCTGAAGGTTCAGAGCCCACAGCTACAACCTGCTGACGGTTACATTTGGATACTGAATATCCTCTCTGTATCTCAGTTTCCCCTACCTACCAAAGAGAAATAGTAATGGTATTGATTCCATTGTTGTACAGAATAAAAAGGAATTATGTGTGAAGCATTGGGGTAGATGTGATGATCATTGTTCCCAACTTTTCAAATCCTCCATGTATTAGAGATATACACTCATGTTCTTCGCCATATTGCAGAGCTACTATGGGTGGGGCATAGTGTCCTGTCCCAGTGATGTTGGGTTTAGGCAAATGACTGACTTTAGCAGAAGTTACATAATCAGAATTTTAAACATGCTGGCCTGGTTTACTTGCTCTATTGTGCTGTGATGAACTTTGATCAGAACATGCTCTCAAGGAGTGACCAGCACAAGGAAAATAAAAAAACACACAAAGCTTGCTTAAACCCAATATGTGTTCTGAAGCTAAGCTTAGCCTATCTCAACCAAGTCCAGGAGAGCCACAGCTGACTCACAGACTTTTGAGGAAAAAACGTGTTTTTTTTTTTGTTGTTGTTGTAAGCCATTGAGATGTTAACTGTTAACTGTTAAGGTTGTTAACTGTTGTGGAAATAATGCTACCTAACAAACTACCTTCCAACTCAGCATACAACAATAAGCATTTATTTCTAGCTCTCTTGCCACACTGACTGGAGTTCAGCAGATTTATGACAATCTTGGCTGTGATTCACTGCAAAAGCTGCAGACTGGATCTGGGTCTGCTCCTAAGTATGTCCTCCCCAGACCAGAAGCTATCCAAGACACGTTCATCTTATGGTGAACAGGAAGAATGTATGAGGGCAACCCAGCTAAAAAAAAAAAAACTAAAAGGGCAAAAGCTATGCTTTTGTCTGTTGCATCAACTAGCTTACCATTGGTCACAGAAGATTATGTGCCCAAGACCAACATCAAGAAGAGGGAAAATAAACTCTGTGGACCTTGAGTCCAAAGCAATCACATAGCCATGTTCAATGCTAATGGGGTGGAAATTTTTACTCTTTTAATAGGTTTGAGGAGAGAGGGGAGTGAATATTTAACAATCATAATCTAATCTACCACAGTTATGCAGCAAAAACTAATACAAGCTCTTAATAGAATGTTTGGTACATAGAAACTGATAAGCAAATTCTAGCTATCATAATTACACATCATCACAATAATTAGGATTCTTCTCTATTTCTATTACTCTCCTACAAATACTGTTTGTTGCTATACTTCTCAAAAATAAATGTTGATACAGAAAGCAATAGTTATATATGGTCTGACTTGGTAAAATTACCAGAGTTCTCATTCTAGGTATTTTTCTCTTTTTTAAAATTTATTTTGAATTTTTTATTTTTATTATTTTCCTTAAATATATTTTATTTAGTTTGCTGTTACAGTTGTCCCAAATTTTCCCCCTTTGCCCCCCTCCACCCAGTACCCCATTTCCTCCAGCAATGCCTCCCTTAGTTCATGTCCATGTGTCATACATATAAGTTCTTTGGCTTCTCCACTTCCTTTATTCTAAAAATATGGAACGCTTCATGAATATGTGTGTCATCCTTCCACAGGGGCCATGCTAATTTCTCTGTATCATTCCAATTTTAGTATATATGCCACCAAATCAAGCACTAGGTTATTTTTCTTATTTTAAAATAACCTTAGCATTAAAGGTTTTGGTAGTCCACTACTCTCACCTAAAAGCAGAGCTTTCTTCCATACAGACTGATGCTTAACTTAAACATTGCTTCCCAATAAGTGGTAGATCATTCAGCTATATGTATAATTAAGCTAATATGTATAATTAAGTTCATCTTGTTATATTTAATTTAGTTGCAGCCTATTCAGATATTTTGGGTTGCTTATTTGATCATCTTTGTGTCATACATGTACTCTCTATCTATCCAAATCATTGAGAAAAATCTTTCATTGATAACACAGGGGGAAAGGATTCAACTGGACCATGTCTACCCAGCGAAGCTACGGCATCCATACCCATAAAAACAGGGCTGACAATTTTCGGCAAAAATAGACATCCTGAAAACACCGACAATTCTCTGAGTTCATCCTTTCTGTGTTTTTCCTGAGCAGCTGCTTGCAGCCTGTGCTGAGGCCATGGGCCTGTGGGGGAGAGAAGGGTGGAGGGCCAATCTGGAAGCAAAGAAAGCTATGCTTCTAGGCAGGAACTAATGGGTCCTGCCAAGCTGTCCCTAAATAAAGGAGAAATGCTATGGGGTAGAGAAAGCAGCACTAACAGTGGGCTACACATCTTTTGCAGGAATGGCAGAGTTTTTGTTGATAGTAAAGACTGGCTGCTTAGACTGGAAAGGCAATCTTAGGGAATATCTGAAAAGACAAATATCAAGAAAGAAAATATTCACAAGATAGGGGCTTATATTCATATTGATTTTGCTTTGCTGGCTTTTAAAAAGTAATACCTGGACATGGAAAAAATTTGATAAGACAAAAGGATATATAGTGAAAAATAAGTCTCCCTCTTACCACTGGCCAACCTCTGGAGGCAACAATTGTTACTCAGGTTCTGTCATACTTCTGCAGAGTTACTTCCATGTAATTACAAGCATATTTATATATATAACATTTAAAATTCAAAAGGAAGCAAAGCCTATAAACTCACTTAATTTTGAATATTCATTTTGTACCTGGCAAGAGCAGAATATATGAGTTACACATATGAAGTCCCTGAGGTTCACAAAGGCTAATTGATTTGTCAAAGTCATAAGTCTATTAAGAGCAAAAACCAGTATCTGATCTGAAAAGCTAGGTCTGCAATAAGACCTAAGTCTAGAGTAAGACCTATGCATAACAGGCATGAGTTTATATAAACAAAAAAACAGCCGCCATACTATTTAGGGAAGATTTTCCAAATCTGCAAATAGGTTGTACTCATTTAAAGGGACAATAAAAAGTTGTTTGGTTGTCACTGTGACCCAAATCCATGCCCTACATTAGCCACACCATGGCAGTTTAAAAGAGTGACTGATGATTTCTTCTTTTGCACTTTGTGCGTTGGGGATCTGGTATTTCTCAAAACCCTAAAATATTCTAACCGAAAACTGTCCTAAGAAAAAGGAAATGTTTCAATTTGAAATCTTTAATTAAAACCACATTCATAATTCTAAGTATTTAAAAAGAAAGTTAAAGAAGAAATTTACTTTTGCACATCACAGAGATTATAATAAACACAGAACCTTGCCAAAAGACATGTCTCCAGCTGCACAGAAGAAACATCAGAGTAGACCAGCACTGCCGCTTTAGCAAGAGAAAGACTGAAGACAAAGTCATGTATAGAAAGGCAAACAACCATAATGTAAAACTCATGTTCCTTGTTGGAATAGAATTCTGCAAAAATACATCTTAAACACACACACACACACACACACACACACACACACACACACACACAGAAAGAAATAGAGAGAGAGAGAGAGAGAGAGAGAGAGAGAGAGAGAGAGAACACTATAGTTGTGCCCCAGTATTAACTCAATAACTATCAGCTGTAAGTCTTATTTCCTTGTGGTTCACCAAGGTCACAGATGTTTGCTTCATAAAACCATTGCCATTTTGGGGACAAGCTCAATCAACTTGTGCCTGAAAATGATTCACATGGGTCTTTACACTGCAGAGCTCATTACTTCATGGATTTCCCAGAGCTCCACATTCCTCACTGCTTGATCCAATAAGGGAATGCGTGTTTATTTTGCCAGAATACACATTATGGTAGAAGAAAAATCCTTCAAAATTCCTTTAATTCCTAAGAAATATATTGCCTCAAATATAAAATGATACACTTGTTAAAGAAAAAGGTGGGTCCTTGCCAGTCACCAGAATTATGCTTCCTGATTTCTCTATCAACAAGACTTATGGTACATGCACTTTTTATAGACATTTACACCAGAAGCTTGCAAGAAGCAGAAGTTGTCTAAAAGAAATCAAAGACTAAAAGCATGCTTTACAGAACACAGATGTGTGAAACACCTTAAAACAACTACGAAACATAAAGAGAAGTAAAAACAACAACAAAAAAAAGATTCTTAGAAGACAGGGACCCTTTTACCAGCATCTATAGCTTCTGTTATCGTCTACATGAAGAAACCTCCCAAATCTTGCTGGCCCTCTCACCTATGCTCTAGACCTGTGCATTCATTACCTTGACAATTTCACACGTCTATTTCATAGGCATCTCAAATGCAATGTGTCCAAAGTCAAACTTATCTTGTCCTCCCCAAAATATGTTCCTTTTTGGAATTATTGCTTGAATAAAGAACATTCTCCCAGTTGCTGAACAGAGAAACAGGGAGGTCATTCCTCACCTCTCCCCCCAACTTTCACTCCCTAGACATTTAATCTATCACTCGATCTATCTCACTCATGTACTTCTTTCCATTGCATTGTCATACTATAATCCAGTCTCTATAACCAACCACTGGGGCATCTGTGCTAGCATAACTGATCTCTCTGCCTCTTGCTCGTTCCTACTTATTCATGACTCGGAGTCAGTGATCTTTTAATAATACAAAATTGAGTCAATCTCTTCTTTGCTTAAAAAACACCAGCAGTTTTCCATTACTGCTGAAATAAAGCATCATAACCTTAACATGGCCTACCACCCTCTGCCATTTTCTGATTTCTGCAGCATTCTCCAGCTTCATCATAACTCCACACATGCCAACTCCCTCTACTTCCATTCTAATCACACTATTAATCAATTGGACATACTAATAACTCTCACTTCTGGGTCAATGAACCTTCTTTTTCTTTAGTCTGAAACATTTGATTGAACCACTTTGTCCTGCTTATCTCTTACTTATCCACCAGGAAAAAAAGTCGGAAGGAGCTAATTACCTACCTTGTCTGTCTTGTTCAGCTCTGACACTTCAGTGCCTAGAACAATGTATGCATATGGCAGATGCTCAATAAATATTTGTTGAATTAATAAGTGAAACTTTTAGGTCTCAGCATAAATACTACTTCCTCAGCAAGGCCCTCTATGACTCCCAGAAAAATTAGATCCCTTAACTATACACTCCTATAGCATCCTGTACCTGGGCTATGATCTAGCAACTACTCTCAGGCAATCAGCTACTTGTCTTTTCTCAGTGATCCTAATGTCCAAGATCTGAAACCCACCTAAGTGTGTCCACCTTTTCAGTTGTTTATTTCAAGAGCATAATCCAGTTCCTGTTATTCCATTTTGGCTGGAAGTAAACATTTCAGGTCGGTTTGAAAGGGCAGAATTCATATACTTTACTTTGTAATTTCTATATATTAGCATTTTCTGTGGTTTAGATTCTGTTCCCTCTCTGAAGCTAGCTAGCCTTTTCCCCTTGATACCCTCTTAAACCTAGATGCTAATTTCCATTGAGCTAGTACTTTATTTTATTTATTTCTGAATATCCAGAGTCCAGAGCAACACAGGAACATGTAGACACTGAATAAATTACAAGTTCAATGAATACCACCCCAAAATACCCTCACTCATTGCATATCTGTTACCTAGCCTAAAATAGGACATAGACCTTGGCAAATCAATCCTACAAATAATTATTCATTGCTTTTGGAAGTGAAAATATTCATATTTAACTTTTAACTATTTCAATTCTTTATCAGTTTGGTCTTCATAATAATTAAATCCTTATTTACCACATTTTTACTTTAGAAAAACAACTAGCATTTATTTTGTTATGATTTACAACCACTATACTAAGCATTAACTTATTTAACCCTTTCAACAAACTTCTGAGATGGTGTCTATTATTATTCCCATTCAATTGATGAGAAAAATGAGGCACAGAAATATTAAGTGAAATGTCACGATAACATAATTGGTACACAGTGGAGCCAGGATCTGAACACACTGTGAGCATGTGTATTTTATTACTGCCTAAACCTCCCCTTGGTACTTTCTACTTCCAAATAGGATTATAGATGGCTTAAAAGAAAAGACATATACAACACATTTTATTAAAATATAAATTAAAAATAAAATAAAATAAATAGTAATTGGAAGCACATATTTCCTTTTAAATCTAGGTTAATATATGTTACTGTAAAAGGTTGTTAATTTTAGTGCCAAGCTTCCCATCACTTAGGAGTATAAGCAAAACTCAAAGGGTCCAACAAATAAATTTTATTTTATAATGAAAGGGATATTAAGGCCCTGGCTGGTAGCACAGTGGTTAAGGTGCCAGCCTGCGAACCCAAAGGTCGCAGGTTCGTTTCCCCAGCCAGGGCACATAACCAGGTTGCAAACCAGGTCTCTAGTCAGGTCTGTGGCTAGAGGCAGGTGAAACACAACCATACATTGATTCTCTCCCTCTCTGCCTCTCTCCCTTCCTCTCTCTCTGGAAATAATAAATAAAATCTTTAAAAAAGAAAAACCACTCTAAATTTAAAAAATAATAAATAAATAAATAAATAAATAAAAGGGATATTAATTCATCTTCTAAAAGAAATGTATGCAGTAAGTTCTTACATAATAGATATTGGGCTGGCCAAAAAGTCCATATGGTTTATTCCATAAAATAAAAGACATAATAAATAAATAAAATAAAAGACATATTTTTCATTTTCACCAATAACGTTATTGATTTGGATATTTTGAGTATATCAGCTATCTCCTTCACGGTATAACATTTTATTGTTGTCAATTAATGTCTCAATATTATCACAATAACTTCAACTGGTCTTACCCAAACATGGAACATTATCCAGAGAGAAATCTCCAGTATGAAACTTCCCAAACCACTTTTTTTTTTAAATTTTTATTACTGTTGTATTACAACTGTTTCATTTTTCCCCATTGCTCTCCCTTTTTCCCCTCCTCCAACAATCAGTCCCCACCTCCTTGTCCATGTCCTTGTCCATGGATCTTTCACATTAGCTCCTTAACTAAAACCTACCCCTTCTCTCACCCCCTCCCCTCAGGTCACCGTCATTCTGCTCCTTTTTTTCCAAGTCTCTGGTTCCATTCTGCTCATTCATTTGTTTTGTTCTTTAGTTTCCTAGATCGAATGAGATTATATGGTATTTGTCTGTTGCTGCCTAGCTTATCTCACTAATAATACTCTCCAGTCCCAAGCATCCTTGCAAAAGGTAGGAGTTCCTTTTTTCTTTCTGCTATGTAGTAGTCCATTATGTAAATGTATGGGAGTGTTTTGAACCACTCATCCACTGATGAGCACTGAGGCTGTTTCTAGCACTTGGCTATTGCAAATCATGCTGCTATGAACATAGGAGTGCATAGGTTCTTCTGAATTGGTGTTTCAGGGTTCTTTGGGTAAAGTCTTAGCAGAGGAATCACTGAGTCAAAAGGTAGTTCCATTTTTAGTTTTTTGAAGAGATTCCATACTGTTTTCCTTAGTGGCTGCACCAGCCTGCATTCCCCCACCAACAGTGCACTAGGGTTCCCTTTTCTCCACATTCTCACCAGCAGTTGTTTGTTGATTTATTAATGATAGCCATTTGGGCAGATGTGAGGTCATTTTTCACTGTAGTTTTAATTTGCATCTCTCTAATAGCTAATAATGTTGATTGAACATTCTTTCATATACAGATGAGCTCTTCATATGTCCTCCTGGGAGAAGTGTCTGTTTAGGTCCTTTGCCCATTTTTCAATTGAGCTGTCTGTCGTCCTGGTATTGAATTGTATACGTTCTTTACATATTTTGGAGATCAAACCCTTGTCTGAGGTATCACTAGCAAATATATTTTCCCATTGAGATAATTCCCTTTTTAGTTTGTTGATGTTTTCTTCAGATGAGCAGAAACATTTTAGTTTGATATAGTCCCATTTGTTTATTTGTTTTTTTAAAAGATCAAGCAGGAATTCATCCCAGTGATGCAAGAATAGTACATTTGCAAATCAATAAATGTAATATACCACATAAACAAAACTATATGATCATATCAATAGATGCTAAAAAAGCATTTGATTAAGTACAGTACCCAATTATGATAAAAAAAAAAAAAAAAAAAAAAAAAAAAAAAAAAAAAAAAAAAAAAAAAAAAAAAAAAAA